>PVIA01001415.1:0-283948 GCA_004024845.1 Tonatia bakeri
TTAGGTAAGTCCCTTTAACATTTCATATAGTAAGGGCTTGGTGATGATGAACTCTTTTAACTTGGCCTTGTCTGAGAAACACTTTATCTGCCCTTCCATTCTAAATGAAAGCTTTGCTGGATAGAGCAATCTGGGATGTAGGCCCTTGCTTTTCATGACTTGGAATACTTCTTGCCAGCCCCTTCTTGCCTGTAAGGTCCCTTTTGAGAAATCAGCTGACAGTCTGATGGGAACTCCTTTGTATGTCACTGTCTCCTTGTCTCTTGCTGCTTCTAGGATTCTCTCCTTCATTTTTACCTTGGCTAATGTAATTACGATGTGCCTTGGCATGTTCCTCCTTGGGTCCAACCTCTTTGGGACTCTCTGAGCTTCCTGGACTTCCTGAAAGTATATTTCCCTTGCCAGATTGGCGAAGTTTTCCTTTAATATCTGTTTAAGTAAGTCCTCAATTTGTTGCTTTTCTTCTTCCCCTTCTGGTACCCCTATAATTTGGATGTTGGAACGTTTAAAGGTGTCCTGGAGGTCCCTAAGCCTCTCCCCAGTTTTTTGAATTCTTGTTTCTTCATTCTTTTCAGTTTGGTTGTTCCTTTCTTCCTTCTGGTCCACTCCATTGATTTGAGTCCCAGTTTTCTTCCCCTCACTATTATTTCCCTGTGCGTTTTCCTTCATTTCTCTTATCATAGCCTGCATTTGTTCATCTAATTTATGTCCAAAGTCAACCAATTCTATGAGCTTCCTGATCATCAGTGCTTTGAACTGTGCATCTGGTAATTCGGCTATCTCTTGGTCACTTAAAAAAATTGGTTATGGGGCTTTCAAATATGTTTGAGCCATCTTTTTTATTTTCCTTTGGTTTGGTTGCGGCTGTTTCATAAAGGTGGCAGAGCCTTAGGTGTTCACTAGGGCGAGGCACCCCAGTCGCTGGGTTGTGACGTTGAATGTGGGGGTGGGGTCTGAGAGGGAACAATGGCGCCTGCTCCGCTCTCTCTAGGACTTCCGTCCCCTCCACTGCCTCCCACAAGCAAATTGGGCCCCCCTGGTGCTGGCTCCTGGGCGGTGGGCTTGTGTACTTTCTCAGACTCTGTGGGTTTCCCTAAGAAGTTTCCTGTGAGGCTGAGAGAGTCTCCCAGCCTCAGCTCCCAGACGGGGCTCTTAAGCTTTGAAACGCAGCGGTGCTGCCCGTTTTTGCTTAGTTTGTGCACAAATGTGTGGCTGGCTGCGGACAGCCAGCTGCCTTGAGCCCCTCACTGGGTCTGCTAGTCGCCTCCCTCGCCCAGGGTTCGCCACCGGTCCGTCCGCTGCTGTCTGCGCCCTGCGCGCCCGCGCCTGCCAGCCAGCATTTCTTCCCCCTGGGACCCCTCGACCCCTCTCCACAGGCCTCCGACTCCACTGCTCCTTACCGGTCTGGATGTACTGGAGCCCGACTTCTGTTCAATTAATTTCTCTCTGTTCTGGTTGTTTATTGTTTCTCAACTTTTGTTGTCTTTAGTTTTAGTTGCGCAAGGAAGCACAATGTGACTGCCTATGCCTCCATCTTGGCCGGAACTCCTGTAGTGTACCTTTCACCATCACTCACTCACCAGATAAATGAAGAAATGGCAGACACTAGAACCATGGGGCATTTAATAAATGATTAGTTAGAAAAAGTGTACAATTTGATCTTCAAATTTTACTTCCTGTTCACGGCTTATTTCCTTTAAGATATGCTCAATATATATAATCATTAATGAATTTATTTTGATTTTTTAACAATAAAACTGCTACCTAGAGTCAAGTAGATATTTGTACTGATAAAATTTTTATGGAAAAGGTTTCAAAATTTCTTTTGACAGCTTGGAAGAGTTGACAGTGTTCATGAAATATCCAACTTCCAGAAGGTAACCAAAGAAAAATCTGAAGGATCTCCTCTCAGAAAATGGGAGGACGCCCTGTGTCATACATTTTGCCACAGTCGCCCTGCGCTGTAATGGTACACTTCCAGGGTGCCCATGTCACTTCATCTCTTTGCTCATGTTGCAGTGTTCAAATGATTTCCTTTTCTTCTAAACATGCTTTTTCTCTTTCTTGTACTCTTTTCCTTCCTTATCTCCCTATCTGCCTTTTCTCCTCTATGTTTCCTCATTCTCAAGTATAGGCTGGTATGGCTAGCTGCTGTGTTACCTTCCTCTTCCTCCTCCTCCTCCTTCTTCTGCCCCCTCCCCCTCTCCCTTTCCTTCTCCTTTTATTATTCAACCTCCCAGGTGGAAAACCAATTGATTATGTCATTTAACCCAGTATGTTGTCTGAATCAGATACTGTCCCCAGCATAGCCATTTACAACAGGGGACCTCAGAACACCTAGCTGCTTTTCTCTGCAGGGGTGAATATCAATGGCAAGCTTCCTCCAGCCTGTGGAGTGCACCTCCCATATCTCTTGATGAAATGGCTATTTACTTTCAAAGATTAGCATTTTCTGGAGCCTTCTTTAAGCCATATTCTTTGCTCCTTTACTTAGACATTTTCAAATCTCTTCTAGCTAGACTATAAAATCTTTAAGGGCAGGATATCCTTCATTCATTGTATATATCTTCAAAGTATAGTAGTCGTTCTATAAATATCCCATGGATGGATGGAGGCAGGTGGCGTGGGAGGGAGAAAAGAAGAAAGGACTTCAGGCTGGAAACACTTAACCTGCAAGTTGATGTAGTTGTCATGAGATTTTCAAAGCATTGTAATTCACATTTCTCCTAATACATGTATTCATTGCAATTGGGTTGCATTATGTATAAGGATTTCTGATAAACTATGATTAAGGCAGATATTGTGTCATTAACCTTCACTCCAGGAACACAATTACAATTTCCTGTTAAATAAAATGGCTTCTGTTTTTAAAAACAACTAGGATTGAATATGGTAAAAAGTCTACTATCCAAACAGACCCAGTTATCTCAGCAATCCTTTTTTTATATTCTGTATTTTCTTCATTCTCATAAATTTATTTACTGATAAACCAAAATATCCCAAATTCACTTCCCCAGAAAAGTATTTTGTCTCTAATTTCCAGGCTCTATTATTCAGTAACAGTCCACACTGCATCTTCACTCAGAAGCACAGGCATCTTCAATAGATGGTGTCTTACGTTGAATTATTCTTTTATATATACAAATATGATCCTCAACAAGTATCTCGATCTTGGAGATTGGCAACCCATTCATATTTTAAAACCAGACAACAGGGAATTACTCCTAAACTTGACTTTCTCACCTTTTATAATTCATTATCTGATTGTTTTGGTTCTACTCGTACATATTCTCAAATCTTCTCACTTATACTCCTGGCATTCAATTCCATTAATCATCTTTCATATTATTCTTGCTTTTCTCTATCCATTCTTTACACTGACACCAAAAAAAAAGGTTTTAAGAACACAAACTTATCATGTCACTCCCCTGTTTAATAGCTTCTCATTGATTCTAGAATAAAGCGAGAAATCTTTATCTGAGCCTGCATGCCTATGCAAAATCTGCCCCTCCAAACCCCCCAGCCTTCCTTACACGGCATTTCCTGCTGCTTTCTGAGGCTGTGCTGCCATCTCGGCCGTTGTTTTTCCTCTCATCCTAGCACCTTGACCCAGGCTCTGCCCATGTCCCAGATAGTTCTTCCCCTCAGTCTTTATCTGGGGCATTTCTCCTCTTCTTTTAGATTCATCTTAAAAGTCACTGCCTCAAAGCACCTAACCGGATGACCCAGTCTTCGCACCTTGAGCATGTGTGTTCTTTACACTCAATCATACTTCTGATTAAGTGAATTGATTTCTTCTTATCATTAATTTTAAGATAGAATATAAGCTTCAAGAAGACAGAAATGCATCCCTTGAAACTTTGGGAAATACTCCGTTCTCAAGTGATTGTTATGGGCAGGAGAGAATATGTGCAGAATGACAGAGGATATAAAAGTTGATAGGCGCGCACCAGACACTTTCAAGGCCAGGGATCTAGACTCAGGCCAGAAGTTTTTTTGAGGAGATGACAATAGTCTTTAATTAATATGATAAATTTGAAGGAAAGTAAAGAATTGAGTATCATGGCTGTGTGGTCTATGCAGAGATATATGCATTATGTCTTATAATATCCAGGGGTTTCATTATGATCTATACTTTTTGATCAATTAATGGCTAGATGTGGAAATAGCACTGAACTCCAGTTAGACCTGCACAGTGACTAGGCCGAAGGCACAGCTTGGGTGCCTGCTGCACTGTCCACATACTGGTGAGGGAGGGGGCCTTGTGAGAACAGAAGAAACAGATCACTCCCACTTGTAGGGCACCGTTTCAAGGGCCCTGCATGAAGCTTAACGGGGAGAGCTGCATATTACAGATTGTTCTCAGGCGAGATTCAGTACAGCAGGTTTTCTTTAACTGCTATTTGTAAGCTGTGGTTTTACACGATTCTCTCATTTATCTCTTTGAACACTGTCAACCCAGTACCATTACCTTCTTTTTGCAGATGGGAAAAGCAAGGTCTAGGAAAGTTAGGAAGATTTTCCATGACCAGTCAGCATGAAATAGTCTCTGTACCCAATAACTGGTTAAATCATTCACCCAAGATTGTAGGGCAGATGTAGGATTTGAGCACAGGTCGTTCCTTTTGAAGTTTCTGTCCTCAGCTGTCACATTAAATGACATAACTTTCTGGGAATAAATGTGATCAGTAAAATCAAAAATTAAGTTACTAAATTATTAATTATGTAAAATTAATACTGAATGTTAATGATTATGGTGATATTTTATTAATTCTGAATCTGTGTGTAGCAACTTCTGTTGAAATCTGCATAATTAATTATTCCTGTTATTTGCAACCAAATTTGACTTAAAGAAATTAGTGCAGTATACCCTTCTTTTTGGTACTATCCTGGTCCCCCAAATTTCAGCATTAAATGTAAAACATATAAAGATTTATTTATATTAGGGGTCCTCTTGATCGTCAGTTTTCCAGTTCTGCTGATTATTTATATTTTTAACATGCCGATCCTTCATTCTACAGCCTTTGAGTTGTCAGGAACCTTGGGAGAGAAGAGAACCATTGCTCTTTGAGATTGATACCAACAGGGGAGGGTATCATTTGTCTGTTTATTTACAGTGTAGAGCGAAAAGATGGCAAACTGTTTTTACCTGAAGTAGTTTCCAAAGACCAACAAAACCATTTGCTCCTTCTTGTCTTACTCGAGAAACTTGTTTCCGTTCACCTGGTAATTTAAATGATTGCCCAGTAAGATCAATAATTTCTCATTTGGAGAATGTGAAAATTGTTTCACCAATATGAGAAGCCCAGCAAACAGAAGACAAACTCATGTTTGTGACCTGAAGGAAAGACCCTTGGGGAGTGAATTTGTAGAATCTCTATTTCTGTCTGGAGTCATCATGGAGGAGACACTAGAAGTTTTTTTTAAAAGCAGTGAAAAAGCCAAGTTCATCTTTCCCTTTAAGACTTCATATTGGCATTAAATTACTTTTTGCCAGAAGGAAGTGGATTTTCTGATGATGAATGCATATACTTTTGAAGTATACGCTTCAAAAGACAATTGAGAGGTTATGAGACATTCATTAATTGTAGTTATTTAACTTAACACTCAAAGCAGTTCTTTATTTGAAAATACTGTATTTACTGAATGTTTTGTATTTAAATATTATGTGAAAACTCAGATGCAAGTCATAAATTTAAGCTTTATACATTATATTTAAGTTAAATTTTATTCATCTTTTCTGTGAGTGTATTTGAGTCTTATTTAAAGGAAAATTCAAGCCAATCAGCAGCATTTTTGATAAACTTAATTCTTCCCTGGATTTAAAAGTGTTGCAAACAGCATAGAAGGAAGAACTGAGAGGCCTGTTACATGCTGGGATAATGAAGCTGACCATAAAAGCATAAATAAATCTGAAGTTACTAGATAAAATTGGCACTTAGACTGTTGACATCTTATAAAGACACCAAAGTCTTGCCCTGGCTGATGTGGCTCAGTGGACTGAGTGCTGGCCTGCAGAACCAAAGGGTCGCTGGTTCGATTCCCAGTCAGGGCATATACTTGGGTTGTGGGCCAGGTCCCAGTTGAGGGTGTGTGGGAGGCAACCACACATTGATGTTTCTCTCCTTGCCTTCTCCCTCCTGTCCCCTCTGTCTAAAAATAAATAAATAAAATCTTTTAAAAAATAAAGATACCAAAGTCTTGTGAACCGATGATTATTAGTGATGTTTTCCCCAGTCAGCAAAGTTGCGACATTAAATTATTTAACATATTATTTAAGATTTTGTGTGATATTGGTAGGTAACAATACATTTATCATAGCTAAAGAAGGTCAATCATGGGCATTAGTCAGCACAGTTTATAATATCTCTTGCCTGGGACAATATTGCTGATAAATAACAGCAATATTTTTAAAGCTTTATGAAATTTCTAAAATTATGGAGATTGAATGAAAGATAGTAGTCAGTTACTCAAAATATAGCATAAATATTATTAAAATCAAGTTTCGTTTCTTCTAAAATAACACATTTGTTACATTTTTGGACTTATTCTATTACTGCTTTAACAGATTGCCTCCCTTTGTGGCATAAAATGACATAAATTTGTTATCTTCCTGTTTTATGCATCAGAAGTTTGTCAGGGTCTCAGTGGGCTAATCTCGAGTTGTTGGCAGGGCTGCTTCCCTTCTGCAGGATCCAGGGAAGCATAGACTTTCTTGCCTTGACCTCCTTCTAGAAGCCACTCACATACCTTGGCTCTTAGCCTCTTCCTTCCATCACCAAAATCAGCAGTGTACCATCTCTCTGACCCTGTTCCTGTAGTCAGTCTGTTTCCTTGACCCCAGGCTAGAAAGGTTCTCCACTTTCATTAACCCGTGTGATTATAGGGGGCCCATCTAGATAATCCAGGAAAATATCCCCATTTTAAGGTCCTTAATTGAATGGCATAGGCAAAGCCCTCTTTTCCCTATAAAGTAGCGTAGTTATGGGGTTAGAATGTGGACCCTGCCATTTTCCTGCCAGCCAAATGGACTGTATGGAAAAATGACTTCACGATAGTTGGCCCTTGGTTTACCAGTCTTGTTTGTGTTCTGGGTACCATTTTTCTCTAATCACTGCCTAGTCATATCCTGATTATAGAACTACAGGATATTGGATTTGGAAGGAAAACATAGCATCCTTTTGTGTAATCTTTGCATTTTGAGGATGAGATAGATAAAACTCACTGGCAAAGGCAAGCAATCTCAGGCATTGTCTTTAAGACTTTTTTATTTTTCTTAAGATTTATGTATTTTCTTTTCAGAGAGAAGGGAAAGGAGGGAGAAAGACAGGGAAACATCAATGTGTGGTTGCTTCTCAAGTGCCCCCTACTGGGGACCTGGCCCACAACCCAGTCATGTGCCCTGACTGGACATTGAACCAGCAACCCTTTGGTTAGCAGGCTGGCACTCAGTCCACTGAGCCACACCAGCCAGAGCTAAGACTTTATTTTATAGAGAAGGTTTTAGGTTACAACAAAATTGAGCAGAAGATACACAGATTTCCCATATACTCCCTGTCCCCAATACATTCATAGTTTCCCCCATTATTAACATTCCCTAGCAGAATGATATACTTCTTACAATGAATAAACTTACATGGACACATCACCATCACCCAAAGTCTGTAGTTTACACTAGGTTTCACTCTCAGTCTTGTATATTCTATGAGCTTGGACAAATGTATAATGATATACAAGGTCTGTACAGGAGAAGTCCAACCATTGTTAATGTAACAAGAATGGTTTATGTGACCTCAAGTAACCTGGCTGCCAAGGAGAGTGAACTGGAATGTGCATGTGTGAACAGTGATGACTTCATGTACTGGTCAGTGGGGGCAATAGATGCCTTTGAGTGAGCATGTGTACTGTGTGGCTGCTGTATTCAAATTAACTGAGTGAGTAGAGCAATGAATCTGCATCAAGTTTTGTGTTAAGCCTGAACATTCCTCCAAGGAAACTATTTAAATGACTCAGAAAGCCACAGATATGGGCAAGTGGTTTCTTCAGGATGATAAACCAGCTCATGCATCATATCTCATGCAGAAACAGCAAATCACCCAGGTGAATCAGCCTCTGTACAATCCAGTTTTGGCACCTGAGACTTCTGGCTTCTCCCAAAACTAAAATCACCTTTGAAAGGAAAGAGATTTCAGATGTCAATGAAATTCAGGAAAATATGATAGGGTAGCTGATGGCAATTGAGAGAGCTGTGTGAGGTCCCATGGTGCCTCCTTTGAAGTAGACTAAGGCGTCATTGTCCTGTGTACAGTGTTTCTTGTATCTTGTATCTCCTTCAGTATATGTCTCTATTTTTCATACCACATGGCTGGGTACCTTCCGGACAGACGCAGTGCATTCATAATTACAGTATCATGTGGATAACTTCATTGCCCTGACAATCCTCTGTGCTGAGCTCACTCATCTCTCCTCATCCCCAGCCCCTGCCAACCACTGACCTGCTCTATTATCTGCACAGTTTCACCTTTTCAAAATGGCATGCAGTTGGCATCACACAGCATGCAGCCTTTTCAAAGTGCTGCTTTTGCCAAGTGATAACACGTTCATTTCCTCTATGTTTTGTCATGGCTTGATCGTTCACTTCTCTTTAACACAGTAATATTCCATTGTCTGAATGTACCACATTTTATTTACTGACTGTCTTAGTTTGTTCAAATGCTGTAACAGAATACCATAGTCTAAGAGACTATAAACAACAAAAATGTATTCCTCATGGAGTCCTGGAGGTTGGGAAGTCCAAGATCAGGGTCAGGCAGATTCAGTGTCTGTTGGGGATCTGTTTGTCGGCTCATACACGGTCATCTTTTTTGGCAGAAGAAACAAGTGAGCACTCTGGGTCTCCTTATACAATTACTCACCTCATTTACAAGGGGTCTACCCTTATGAGCTAATCAATTCTCAAAGGCCCTCAACCCTAATATGATAACATTGGGATTAGATTTCAACATGTGGGTTGTGAAGGGCCACTAACTTAATCTAGAGTATCTACTGAAGGACATCTTGGCTGCTTCTAAGTTTTGGCAATTATGAATAAAGCTTCTATAAATATCAAAATGTGGGTCTGTGTGTGGACACAAATTTGCAACTCCCCTGGGTAAATACCAAGGAGCACAACTCCTAGATGTATGGTAAGAGTATGTGTAGTTTTGTGAGAAATCACCAAACTTTTCCAGGTGGCTGTACCATTTTTATTCCCATCAGACTTGAATGAGAGTTTCTACTGTTCCACATCCTTGCCAGCATTTGGAATTGTCAGGGTATCAATTCTTTAATGATGATGTTCAGGTTTTCTAATTTGCTATTTAGCTAAAGCAAGTTAATTTTAATGTTAAAACTATCATTTTTTACTGTTTCAAGACAGTTTAATATGAAAATAAGCCTCATTTTCTTCTGTATTGTTCCTCAACAAATGTCTAAGACCTAATGACATGTGTGTATCAATAATATGTTGAATGATTAACTATAAAAAGAAATCTTTAAAATTTGATTTTACAAGAAAGAACAGAACTTTGGCTTTTTAGAAAAAGAAGTGGTGATATAAATTTTGGAAGCTGCCAGGATTTCTAGACTGCTGCTTTTAATGTTACAGGGTCTTTTTTTAAAGTCACATCTCACAGAAATCAGCTATTCAGAAGAATAGGCAGCTTACATTCAATGCAGGGAGCTCTCTTTTATCCACATTGTTGCTTGGAGACATAAGTTTTGGAACTGTGGCCCTAGTCAAGGAGGGGAACTTGGGAGTGTAATGACAGTCTTGAGAATTTCAAAATTGAGTAGGAGCCATAAGGTAACATTTTTACCTAACTATGATTGCTGGTTTATATTCTTTTTCAATTTAAGGACCTGAATGCCTGTTTAGTGGATTGATGAGACTTAGTTATTAGGATTATTACTATGGCAGAATTGGTCTGTCATACTTCTCGCGACCATCTTTCCATTTGCTGTTGACTGATTTCATTTACGTGCTTATAGAACTTTTTAAAACTTTTTTTGTAATTTCATTTAAGTTTAAAAACTTTAGAAATTAGAAAATAATCTCCAGTTTTCTAGTTTTTATAACATTGTTAGATATTTTACATAATTAATAATTTTAATTATGTATGTATTTTATGATATATTTATCAGGAGGCAAAGAGCTGAACATTTTTTTCCCCAAATAGAATAATAATTAACTCATCACACCCTGAGTATCTCCTCTTTTCTCCATGTTCTTGATACTTCTTTTGTTTTGTATTAATTTAAATAAGTACAGTGGCTTGTCTGTAAATTTGTCTGTTTGTTTTGGGGGTCAGCATTATACTAATTATTTTTACTTTTAAATAGATATTTAATAGGACTTAATGCTTTGTTATTCTTCAGTCTTTTCTGGCTATTCATTCTTTTAAACAAACTATTGGTATTTTAAATATCATAAAATGACATTGTGTGGCTATATATATATATATATATATATATATATATACATTTGTAGATTTTTCTGTTTTTCATGGAGTTTTGCTTCTGTATTGGTGAAAATGTTCTTCACTAATAATCAAAGTAATGCAAGATAGTGGTAGAAAAATTATATGAATGTACTTTGTTTTTTAAACTAGCATGTCCAAAGATGCAAAATTAAAATGCAGGTGGAAAGCTTAAATTGTCACAGTATTTTTGGGAAGATAGTATATATGCATTAATCAGGAAACTGAGAATCCAATATCCTACGTATAATTATCTATGCAATGAAAATACTGAAAATATGAATGAAGATTTATACATGAGAATGTAGTGTTTTAAATATAATCTCCATGCCAAAGATACCCGTATTTATATCTCCAGTTAGGATCTCCTTTGAATTCCAGATTTGTACGTTTAACTGCCTAGTTAACATCTGCAGTGAGATACCAAACTTGAGGGATGGAATATGGACATGGCCTTGACCTTCAACCTGTTCTAGTAATCTGCTTCATCTCATTAAGTGCAATCTCTTTACTTCCATCTGCTCAAGCCACACCTGCTGACATCATCCTTAACCTCCTTAACTCTCTACCCCACATTTCACCTGATCGTAAGTTCAGAAATTCGCTACTCCTGATCCCCATCGCAGCGCTGCATTCTAAGCCGGTGTATCCTCACCTTTTTCATGGCAGTCACTTCTCAGTCGGCCTCTCAGCCTCTGAATTGCCCCTTTTGTTCTATTTCAACCTAGAAGCCAGACTGATATTTTTAGAACACTCCTCGTTTATGCTGCTCAGTCACTCAAAATCTTCTAGTGACTTCCCAGCTCATTTGGAGTAGAAGTCAAGTAGCTTCAATGGCCTGAAAGGCAAAAAAGTGGTCCTCCTGGGATATTTGCGACTTTATCCCTACATCCCCCTCAATCAGTGTGACTGTCTGCTGCCCTTTAGGCATGCCAGGCTTGCTCTCTGTCAGTGTCTTGCTCCCCTGGATGGCCTTGCTTCCTCCTCCAGCACCGCCCCTTTCACGGCGATTTTGTTCCCTCACATGCTGGAGGTCTCTGCTCAAACTTTTGCATAGTGAGGACTGCTGTGGCCACCTCACCTCAAATGTGTGACCACCCTCTGACACCTTCTTTTCCACTTCCCTGCTCTATTTTATTTCCCCTTGGCATTCATTTCCCTCCAATGTACTGTATGTTATTTTATCATGTTTGTATTTTGTCTCTTTAACTAGTAAATAAGTTTTACGAAGGCATGGATTTTTGTCAGCTCCTTCCCTGCTGTATTCCAACATGTACCTGGTACATAAAAAATCTTTAGTAGTCATTTATTGAAATAATAGGAAATTATTCATAGTTGTGAAAAACTATAATCTTCAACAAATGTGTAAAACTAAAGAAGTGGTTTCAAAAGCTTTGGACATTTGTGGTTAGAATATTATATGGTCAAACAATTTGTGATGACAGAAAGCGTGCTATTTCATTGAAAAGGCTAAATTTAAAGTAATTTATATGGTATAAGGTCATCTATGTTTGAAGAAGACTGGGTAGAAACATGCTAAAATTCTAACAGTCTGCTGCTTTTTTATATATCTCTTTCTGTTATCTTCAAATTTTCTACAAAGAGTTACATTACTTTTTTAATTAGAAAAAAAATTAAGAATGCCACCACCAACAAAAAACAACAGCAACAACAAACTCCCCAAAAGACTGAAATTATTTTAAAGAGACTAATAAAACCTGACATCAGTTTGCCCTTTTTTAAATCCTGCAGTGTTTTTAGTCCTACAATTAGTATGCCAATTTTATTTGTGCACCAGGCACAGTGGGGAAGATCAAATATGAAACATGCCCTTTCCTATCTTCAAGATGTAAGTTAAGAGAGTAGACACAGTACATCAATGACAAGGGGGCTGTGATGGAGGTTAGAGAGGGCAGGGGAGACTGTGATCCTATTCAGCTGAGTTATTGAAAATGAAATCACTCTTATTTTGTAAAGTTTTCAACCATAGAGGGGTCCTATCCAAGTAATTATACCGCACAACAATACATATTTGATGTATCATACTCAATAATCACACTAAAGATCCCTGAGATCACAGGCAGAAGTGGTGTTGGTGCATAGATCAAACAAGTGGGTAATGTACTTCTCTGTCCAACCATATGAGCCTTCATTTACCCCACAACAGCAGGCACCACTGTAACTCAAGCACTGTGCTGGGTGCTGAGGGTACAATGTGGGACAAGGCTCAGCTCCTTTCTAAAGGAGATAACTAAACCCATTTGGAGACGAGTAGATACAAGGGCATATTCAACAGAAGGTTGGGCATGGTACAAAGTTAGGAAAGCCCATTGGAACTGACAACTCAGCCTGGGACGGGATGTTCAGCGGAGGCTTTCCAGAGTTGATACTGAATAGAGAAAAAAATACATCAGGAATTTTCTAAGACAAGGGAGGAAGGAGAAGTCATGGCAGGTGTGGGGAACGCTGTAGACTTTCTGGAAAAAGAAAGACCATGCATAAGGCTCAGCTGAGAGAGAGAGAGACGGACAGACAGAGTGTGAGCAAGCTAGTGCGTGCTTGAGGGCACTTCTGGAATGTATGGAACCACAGTGACTTCAGTGTGATCGAAACCAAGAGGACTGGAGGGTTGAAAGCAGGAAGGACAAGTAGGGAGCAATAACTCTGGTGCTTTTTAGAATTTTACATGTAATGCGATGTTTACAGTTTGCAACAAATATAATGTGAAGATGTGTACAAAAAATGGATTAATTTTATGCAATCTACCTAGTATGTAAATATCTTTTTAAAGTAAGTGAATGCTGAATCTTTATTCCTACAGTATTGTATACAGGTATGAGATCCCCACATTTTTCTCTGCAAGCAGAAGGGCCTTTAGCACTCGTGAGCATAATATTGTTTCTAATTTTGATTTAGGTTTAGTTTGTAATAAGTTAAGATTCATTCCACCCATGAAGAATGAAAGTACATAAGAATAAAGATCTTATTTATTTATAGTTTATTGCATAAGGCAATCGTTTACCTTACACTAATACAGAAATAATTACTTGTGATATTATTAATACAGATTATGTGACATTGGTCCTTTACTCAATGTTTTTATAAACCTTATAGTAGACTCAGCCCAATGTTATGCTTCAAAAACATGAAAGGTTTGGGAATCTTTTTTGGCATTAAGGGAGGATGTGCATTGCTTATATTCAGTGCAGTGCATTCTAAACAAGACATTTATATTTAGATTTAATCAGACTCTCAGAGAAACACAGTGCCTGTTTATTCAACCTGATGCTTCAGATGATCTCTTTCCATAGTCTTTGAAACCAATCTGTCAAATAATCATCACGAGTAATTAGTTTATGCTAAACTCCCCATATGAAATTTAAGGATGACAAAACAAATGGTTGGCTCCATTGCAATTCAATTTGTTATTACTTGATTGCTATTCTAAATATATCGCAAGAGGATACTTTTATCATCATACCTTTCCCAAGATGCCTTCAAATACTTACTGCTCTAAACGTAACAGAGGACCTGCAGTGCTACTGTCAAGCCCTGTAATATCTGAAGGTAGAACAGAAACAAAGAAGGAAAAGGCTACTACTGGTAGAACAAATGGAAACCACAACTAGATCCCAGCAAAGGTAGCCATGAGGTAGCTTTGGGTTTCAGACCAGGCCAGGACCTTAATCTTGATTAGTAAGAGCGGGGGTATAGAACCTGGGCCTGGGTATGACTTCCGGACGCTCAGGGCTGCTGAAGCCAGTAACTAAACAGCTACTAGTAAGTAGCTCTTAAAGAGCAATGAGAGGAAAACATGAAGTAAGAGAACAAACGTTGGATCTCTGACAAGTGAGTTTCATTCTGGGCCTCGGTATTGCATTATTCAATAAGGTTAGGATTAGACCAGTAATTCTTAATTCTTTTCTTCTCCAAAATATTATAGACATTTAATAAATAATATTTAATGTGTTAGAACCATAAGGTGAGGTGAGTCCAGAGACCCATCTTCTCTGCAGCCTCACAGTGGCCACTGGAGAACCCCTTAATGACCCGGGATTCCAAGGAACACGGATGAGAAACACAGAGAGGAGGTTCCTTCTGGGTCCAGTCTTGTGCTCCGTTATTTCTGGATGGGCCAACACTGAGATGAGGGTGGTTCCTAGACTTCCCTCCATGTTAGAAGACTGATTAGTTTGGAAGATAATGTATAAAACAAAACGAGTTTAGTTCTGAATTGGAAAAACAGAAACAAGAACAAGATATTAGGTAACCACTAATCCTTTTGTCATTTCCAAAAATGATATTACAAACTATTTTTTCAAGATGATTATTTTATAATTCCATTAATTTAAAAATTATGTATAATTTAGGTAGACATAAAATGAGATAGAATCAATAAATTGAAAATGTTAAACATTTTAAAATCAATAGCTATTTTGCACTATTCAGTATCATGTATTTGTTATATTCTGGGGGAAAAGAATTTACAGGGGTGGACCTGAATCCAAATCACTCTGCTATGGTGGTGAAGGCAGGTGGGAAAGGAGAAAAAGCCAGAACAGAGTGGGTCTGGAGATTTTATATGTATATGAGGATAGACTGAAGGAGACATTGGAAGGAGTTGTGCTGCTGCCAGGAACCACAGTGGGCCTCGGGTAAGAGATAGAGACAGCGGACAATGCTCAAATAAATCGGGATGGCAGAGTTGCCGTTCAGAGCGATTGGTGCATTAGAGGGAAGGGCCTAACTGGTGTGTGTGCAACAGTGTGTTTTGTCGAATAGTGACTCTTCCACACAGCCACGTTAGGTGTGCTGGGTGGTGCCGACTGATGCAGCACCGCCAGTGTTTGTTCTGTTACACAGAAGCGTGTATGGAAAAAATTTCATGTTAACAAGATCTACATCTGTCAGCCTGAGTAAATCTGACAGACACACTTTGAAGGTAAAATAGAAAAACACAACACCACATTGACGGAGCACCTGCCAATATGGGACATTTATGAAAACCTTAGACCGAAGCAATGGGTTTTACCAGGAAAGGCTTCCCAAAGGTATGCCTCACTCTTGGGAGAATGACAGAGCTCACCCAGTTTTGTATGTTCTGACAGCAGTCTCCATCATCCATCATTTTCTAAATCTGTGATCTTTTTTAAGTAATACATTCACTTTTAATCTTAAAAAGTTTTAACTTCTTAATACAGGTGTGAGTAATTAAAACTTCAATCTATTGTCTTTATGGAAATATAAAAGCAGCTCTAGGACTTCAGTTAACCTTCCACAGTGCCACTTTCACTGATGCATTCGTATTAGCTGTCCAGCTGTTTCCCAAAACTGTTTTCCCTTTCACTGAAGTAGAAACCATACTCCTCTCTTGTTACTGCTATTTCGTCCTTACGCAGGGGAGACTGGTGTTTCACTGCCTGGCCAGGCTAATTTAGGGCTTGCCTCTTAGACCGCATGGGAATTATTTTCACCATAGACTTCCTTCACTCTGTTCCTCACATAGGTCTCGACATAAGCTATTAAGAAAGTCATTCCATATGCATATATTTCTTAAGCCAACAGTATCCTGAACACTGCTGCATTATTTTGGAAGATATTAACATTCAAGTTAAATACTGTGTGTAGGCCTACTTATCTTATTCCAGATAATCAGACATCAAAGAATACAGGACATGGGCAAACTACTGTATTTTTAGGACTGTAAGATGCATGGGACCATAAGATGCACGTAGGTTTTAGAGGAGGAAAACAGAAAAAAAATTTGAAGCAAAAAAATGTGGTAAAATATTGAGTAACCTGTGACCCTGCTCCACCACCCCCACCCCCACAGCAAGCCAGGTAAGCTGCATTTGGACTATAAGATGCACCCCACTTTTACTCCCAAATTTAGGGGGGTGCATCTTATAGTCCAAAAAAGTATGGTATATCAGAACCACCATGCTACATGTTTCCTGTTTAGGTAATAAAACACATGTACTATCTCTCTCCTTTTAAATAACTCATATTTTTCATCATAGTTGTTAATTCTATTTTAATTTGAATAATATATCTGCAAAATGTGGGAAAATTATACAAGGCATTTGTCTAAAACAGGACAGGTTCTTAAAATAGCACTTTTAGTGAAGATTCTGAATAGTGAGCATTCATGTATGTCTTCCGTTAGCATTAAAAAATAAATGTAAGAGAGAGAAAAAGAGAAGTGTCTTATTTTGGCTTTCACGCACAAGACCATGTCTGCTTTCTTGATACTTCAAGTTTCTTCTCAAATACTCTCCCATAAAGAAGGGACCACACTATCGCCACAGCTCTTCTACTTCAGACATGGAGTGTCCATGGAGTGTCCAGTCACTCACTGGGGAAGAAAATGCTCCTTCCCTTGCTCTCTCAGATTTTGATGAGAGGGTATTCTGTCTCAGTACAGCTCAATTCTGCATCTCCATTGAGAAACAATGTACACACCTGTACAAATAACAGAAAGAGACACAGAGATTCATCAGGACCATTGCAAATTACCAGAATTATCTGTTACTTCTTATCGTTTGTTGTAAAGAAATAAATCCATTTATTTTATAAGAAAATGAATGCTTCAGAAGCTTCAGTTGTGAAACTAATTTGGCCTTATCTTAAAAACTTATATGGATTAATTAAAAGAGAATCAGCATATCTGTGCTCGACAGCAAAAGGCAGAGTTCTTACAGTTCAACATAATAGAGAAATATGACTTTTCATATCTTAAAATCTTAACTCTGTTATTTTCAAGAAGCGTCTTTGTGTAGATAATAAATGCCAGAAATTTATTCAAAACATACAATGTATGATGGAATACAAATCAGATGCCTACCTGGAAGTAAAGTAGGTGGTTAGCAGGACTTAGAAGCAGTTTATTTTTTTAATAAGAGCCTTGCTCATGTTAGCACATTAAATAATACATTGTAGACACTTAAATACAGCTATTGTATCATTTAAAAAAAAACACTATTGCTTTGTAATGGTACCCCACATGGAGTAACAGAGACGAGTCTGCCCAAATACACAGATTGATAAGTTCAGGCTCTCAGACACGGTGGGAGGGTCGGCTCCCCGCCTCTGGTCTGAGACACATCTCAGTGCGCTCTATCGGGTACAGACTCCATTGCAAGGAAGGGGGCTTTGGGGGGAGGTGGCCTGAAGAACAACAGAGGTTAATGAATGATGGGGGGGGGGGCAATGCAGACAACTGTAATTGTAGAACAGGAAAATAACTAAAAAGATCAGGAACAAGACAGGGATGTCCACTTTAACCATTCTTATTCAACATCATACTGGAAGTCCTAGCCACAGCAATCAGACAAGAAGAAGAAATAAAAAGCATCAAAATTGGAAAGGAGGAAATAAAACTGTCATTATTCATGGATAAAAAAATTAATAAAAATAAATAAATAAATAATAAAAAAATTAATGAATGTCACTTGCTAGCACTTAATTTCCCTTTGTTATATACAGTTTCTTTTGCCTAATTCAAAGCAAATACAAGCTACTTAAATTGGTGTCAATAACTTGATGTCACAATGTATAACTCTTTTAAAAAACATCAAGTGCCCAGAACTAACATTATTTTTTTCTTTTTTTTTTTTTTGCAGCTTAGCTAAGGTATCTTCTGTTTTGGAAATATATTTCATATACCATAAAATTCACCCTTGAAAATGTATAGTGCAGTGGTTAGTATGTTCACAGAGTCAAGCCGCCATCACTAAAATCTAATTTACTTTCTGGCTTTATGGTTTTGCCTTTTGTGGACTTTTCATATTATAAATGAATTACATATGTGGTCTTGTGTTACTGCCTGCTCTCAGCATATTTTTAAAGTTCATCTGTGTCGTAGCATCTATCAGTACTACATTTATTTTTATGTCCTAATAGTTGTTCATTGTTTGGATATATCACATATTTATCCACTTACAGTTGATAGACATCTTGGTTATTTCTACTTTTTCTGTATTATGAATAATGCTACCATGAAATTCACACACATGTTTCTGTTTTGATCCTGTGTTTTCAGTTCCCTTGGATATATATCTAGGAATGGAACTGCTGGGTTAAAAGCAATACTGAGTGTTTAAGGAGCTGCCAAAATGTTCTCCAAAGTGGCTGCACCATTTCACATTCCCACATGCACTGTATGAGTGTTTCAATTTCCCCACATTTTCACACTTACTTCTCTCTCTTATATTGTAGTCTTAATAGTAGGCATGAAGTAGTACCTCATTGTGTTTTGATTTGCACTTCCTTAATGACTAATGCTGTTTAGCATATTTTATGTGTTTATTGACTGTATATCTTTGAAGAATGTCTATTCAAAAATTTTGTCCATTTTTAATTGGGTAAATTGTCTTTATTGTTGAATGGACAGTTTACTCATATTTCTGTGTTCAAGTCCTTTGTCATGCATGTGATTCAGAGATATTTTATCTCACTCTCCGAGTTGTCTTTTCACTTTATACGCTATGTCCTTTGACACTAAAAGGTGTTTTTTTAATTGCTTCTATTGTGTACATCGAAACTAAGAAATCATTGCCTAATCTAAGCTCACAAAAATGTACTCTTATGTTTTCTTCTAGGAGTATATAGTTTTTGCTCTAACAGTTAAATCTAGGATCCATTTAACTAATTTTTCTTTTGGTGTGGTGAGAGGTAGGGTCACAAATTCAGTCTTTTACATGTGGAGATCCATTGGTTCCAGCAACATTTGTTGAATGACTATACTTTTTCCTTTTGAATCATCCTGGCACCCTATTCCAAATGCATTGACCCTAAATGTAAGGGTTTATTTCTGAACTGTCAATTCTATTCCAATTTGTGTGTGTGTGTGTGTGTGTGCACATGCGTGTTAGTACCACAGTGTCTTAGTTATAGTATGTTTTTACTGGGTTTTGAAATTCGTAAGTGTGAGGTCCTCTGACTTTGATTTTATTCAAGAAGGTTTTAGTTGTTTGGTACCTCACATTTTCATGTGAATTTTAGATCAGCTTCTGGCTTCCCCCCAGGAAGTTTGGTTTTTGAAAGTGATTATATTGAGTCTGTCGAACAATTTGTGGGTTACTGACATCTTAACAATGTTAAGTCTTCTGGTCCATGAATAGGACGTGTATTTCCATTTACTTAGATCATCTTTAATTTCTTTCAGTGTTTGGTAGTATTCATGTATAATTTTGTACTTCTTTTTAAGTTTATTATTAGATATTTTATTGTTTTGTTATTATTTAAGAATTGGTTTTATAAATTTCGTTTTCAGATTGTTCATTGCTAATGTATACAAAGTATTTGATTTTTCCCAAGAACCCACTTTTGGTTTGGCTGGTTTTCTTTATTATTTTTCTGTTCTTTATTTTACCAATTTAAAATCTAATCTGTATGATTTCCTTTCTCCTGCTTTCTTGGGTTAAGTTTGCTCTTCTTTTCTTAGTTTCTTAAGGTGGTGGATGAGGTTATTTATTTGAGTTCTTTCTTCTTTTTTAATGTGTGCATTTCCAGCTGTAAATTACCCTCTATTTTTGGCTTTAGCAATCCCATAAGTTTTGGAATATTGTGTTGTTTTTTATTTATTTCAAAGTATTTTCTCCTTTCTTGTAATTTCTTCATTGAGTTATTGGTTATTTGGGAGTGTGTTGCTTAGTTTCATGTGTTTGTGTGTTTCACAGGGATTTAAAGGGTTGAACAAAACACGAATGGTGTTTTGGGGATGGTTCATTTAGCAGACTTCCAAAGATGGTCAGATCTCTCTGTCCGCAGTGCTGCCAGCTTTTGCCGCTGCACCATTGATCTGGGAGGAGGGGTGGGAATAGTTTCAAATTAAACATCGTCTGTCATAAGAGGTTTGGTAGTTTTTCTTAACTAGAAGGTTTTTCATTTGTTCTGGGGCTTTTGTAAACCTCCCGAGTTATGAAATTGCTCACAGTAAGTTCAGGAAGTTCCACACTCAGAATAAGTCTTTTAATCTTCACAGAGTTTTGAGTCACGATTTTATTCTCATTTTCAACCAAGTGAATCACAGTCTAGAGATGAAATAGTCTGTTTGTGATCATGCTTCTTGTTTGTAAGATAGAATTTATCCTGCCTTTAGCTTTTTTTTTCACATCTCTTTCACTGCACTACCGTTTACATAATTCTTAGATGCCTTGTCCTAGAAGGAATCTCAGAGATAACCAGTTTCTCTCCTCTCATTTTACAGATGAGGAAGTTGCAGTACCAAGTGGTAAAATGCCTTGTGCAAAATTTTACTAATAGCCACTTTAATTTGTGCTTTTTGTACTTATGCCGACAGACCCAAATTGGATGATGAGTTCATTGTTTGTTATGGGTATAAGATGAAAATTGCTACTTTCAAAATCAATCCTTCCTTCTGTTTCAGTTTTAGGACCGCCCTACCACTCTCATTCATCTATAATGGTGATGCTCTGTGTAATTGTATCACAGGTGCATTAGTTTCTCTTGATGTGTAACAAGGCTCTACAAACTTAGTAGCTTAAAGCAATACCCATTTCTTATCTCACAGTGCTATAGTCATATCCGTGTGGGCATCATTGGGTCATCTTCTAATTATCTCAGAATCAGAGTGCTGAAAGGGTACAGTCTCATCTGTTGCGTGGGGCTCTCTTCTGAGCTCATTCAGGGTGTTGGAAGAAGAATTGAGTTCCTTGTGATTGTAGGAATGAGGCCCTAGTTCTCTTGCTGTCTTCCAGCTCTCAGCCCCTGGAGTTTGCCTTCAGGCCCTGCCCCAAAGCCATCCATGAGGCATCTTCCTCCCATTCAGTCCCCCTTCTACTGTAAGTCTCTCCCGGAACAGCTAAGTGCCTTCTAAGGTTAGACTCATCTGATTAGATCAGGCTCACCCAATATTGTGCCCTTTTCTTAAATCAGTTCATTTGGGACATTAAGTACATCTGCAAAATCTCTTCACAGCAGCATGTAGATTACTGTTTGACTGGATAACTGGGAAAAATGGAATGAACCCAAGGGAGCAGAAATCTTGGGAGCCCTCTGTTGTATTTCTAACACAATAGATATGCCTTCATTTCTTTTATAATGTTCTGACTCTTTCAGAGAACAATATTTAGGCCCACATGTATTCACTGAAGATAGTACATCACTTGATGCACACACTGAAATTCACTATGCCTAGCTGTCATTGAATTTAAGAAAGAAACCTTAAGGTTCAATATGGACTTGATATTAGCAGACAGAAGCGAATCTTCATATCAAGAAGTACACATAGTTGAAACATAAAATAAAGCATATATGTATATGTACATATTATATATTCATATTATATATATATATAGTATATATTTTCCCACTTTAATCAAACGTGGTCAAATTTAAACCAGTGATTTATATTGATTAATTAAATACTATTTGATGAGCAAGTAAAAATTTCACTATATTTATATTTAGTAACAAATTTAGTAACAAATTTCCTTCATAAAATTATAATTGAAAATGATCTACAAAAATGTGCTCATAGAACAAGCCAGGTAACCTTTATAACCCAGGTCATATTTAACTCCAAAGCTCTGGACAATTGAGTTTCAAGCAGCCCAAGGTAAATTATGATGTTTAATTAAACAATATAGCATAACAATCAGGTTCACTATAGGAAGACCATTTTCTTTTCCAAGTTGTAGAAATGCATGCATTATTTTCAAGGAGAACTAAAAAATCACTTTACAGAGGACATTTTTCTTTGTCCAGGGAAGAAAATGAAGTTAGATATTCTCAAATTGCTAAACAGTGTTTTCAGTTGAAAAGTATGTTCCTGACACTCACTGCACTTTAATATATTTCTTCAGAAGATCCAAAAGTCACCCACAAATTTCCTTTGCTTTCAGCATTTGTCGCAATTATTTTTGCCCCATAATGTTGCTAAATCGTATGATGATAGTGCAATCAAGGACAAATGTCTGCATGTTATAGAGACATTTCCATGAGTTACAAAAAATATTATAGAAAGCACCCTTCTGAAATTTAATTTCCATGTTAAGGGTTGCTTTTTCCAATTAAATATGCATCTGGCCAAGCGTTTTTAAAAGTAAAACAGTATTTTCAAGCAGTATCTGCACATGGGTACACCAAGATCAGCTGCAGGAGGTAGGGTTTCTCATGTAATTCCAAAGAAAGTTAATCTCTTCTCTTCTTAATCTTACAGGGAATGGATTCAAACCTTGGCTGACAACAGAAATTCTGTTCTAGTGATGAGTTAGGTCCCTGAACTGATCTGAGTATTTTACTTCCCCAAATGCACAATCCTATCATGACCGCTGTTGATCTCCAGTTACAAACTGGAGGCCTTTCAGCCTGAGGAGTTTTTTCAGGGCTGCAGCAGTCCTGAAATGGAACGTGGTGATCACTTCCAGGGGAGTTTATGACTTGTCCTGAAGTCTAGGGGGAATTAGAGGGGACATTCGAGTCTCAGAGGGTGTCCTGAAGCAATCTACAACTCAACAGCATCAAAGACACGTGTTATAAACTATGCAAACATATGGTATCACTCTAGAAGCTAACTGGATAAATCAACACACACACTGAGTATACTCTTCTATGCCTTTTTCCCTTTTCCCATGGTCTCGTGGGATTTTAGATCTTTTTATCTCAGCCTTCTAGCCAAAGACAATCTTCTATCTTCCAGACATTCTGTTTTCAATGCGCACCAATGGGACACATTTATATGAAACTACTCTGTTTTTAGGCAACTTCTGTCATTAAAACAGTTCCTATTAAGTTTAATCAAAATCTGACTCCTTCTAATTGATGGCACGGATCTACATGGCTACCTGGAACCACACACAGTTAATTAAACATGTCAAATACGTGCAAATTACTGTCATTAAATGTTTCTTCTCTATTTTATTTCTGGTTCCCAAAACCAGTGAAATTTATCCAGGTTTCTTGTAACAGCAGTAGGAAACCTACATAAAATTGATTTAATATTTACTGTGAATTTCCTGTGGTCAAGGCAGTATGCTGAGAAGCGGGATGAAAAAAAAAAAAGATAAAATAGGATAGCCATATTCAAGGAACTTATAATTAATTCAACAAAGTATCCTATAGTTATCTTTATTCTTTAATTAAAAAAGAAAACGTATTTCCAAGAAGGACAATAAAGTTTGGCTGATGACTCAAGCCCAGCAGGATCTGTGGTGCCTCTTAGGTTACATTAGATTTAATGCATACATATGGACACTGTGTGGTTTAAAGAGCTGCCTACATGTTTCTGAACTGCATCCTGTTCATTAAGTATTAGGATATTTCTTTATCCAAGGCCAACTTTTCAGCTTTTATAAAAGATTCTGTTTCTATTACCATTGTAAATTTCAAATTAAATAGCATATTTCTTCTGAAGAGTTCAACCACTGTAGACATTAATAGTAACCACCTTTGTAGTAAAACATACCCATACAGACAGACAGAACCACATAATTGTGATTATTTTGGAGAACAATAGAAGAAGAGTATCATGAATTTTTATATTTCAAGTGGCATAAATGAATAATTTTGAGTTGTATTATAAGAGGATAGTATGGTCCTGTAAGAGATTAGATTCACTGTAGTGTCTAAATTCACAGTTTGAAATTCTGTGTTAATATATTAATACACTCTTTGCAAACACTTAAATAGCACCCATAAAGCAATATTGAGACTAAAATTCAATTTACTTTCTCCTGAAAAATCACTCAATTTAGTCATTTCATTAATTAATTAGTTCAGCGATGAGCAGTGTACTATAATGTAAAGATGAAAGAGATATAGCAAGTTCACTGTTCTATAAGGGAACCAGGTAGAAAATGACCATACGAGAAGCATTTTGGTAAGGACTCTAACAGAACAATATTAAATTGTACCAGTGTCTCTAAGTGTTGACAAGTCTTGCCTGGGATGGTTGGGGACCACATCCCAAAGGAAAAAACCCAGAAGCTGCAAGGTGCAAGCAGGGTTTGCCAGGGAGGAAGGATGCTGAGTCATGTGTGGGCAGCAACTGTGAACACGTCTTTCGCGCTGTGTTCCTTGGACCTAGCACCATTCGTCGCACAGAGTAGATTTCCGTGAAAACATTCAGTGAATATATGGTTTTCAGACAATGAAAATGGCAAATGCAAAGTCATGGAAGTGTCAACAGTTTGACAGAATCTTGAAACAAATTAACCAAGTCTGTCTAAAATATAGAGATAATGATAACCTGGTAGGCAGGGATTCAAATATGTGGAGTTTTGTACATTATACAAGATTTTTTTACAAAGAATTTTACCATATTGTTACTTCCTCGGGTATTTTTATTTTTAGTGTGTAATTCATAGGCAAATTTTAGAAATGTGTTTATTTGCTTTTCCAGAACAGAAGGAAGGAGAGAAAGAAAGGGTGGGAGAAGAGAGGGACAGAGGGACGGAGAGTATGAATACATTGCATCTGTGAGAAGGATGAGCTTAGAAGTTAGGAAATAGGGTTGAAACCAAGATGGCTGGTGGAAATCTCAGCTTCTCCAGAGTTTCCATCACTTGCACCAAAAGAGCCCACATACACCTGCATCCCAGGGCAAACAAGACAATACAGTGTGTTCACCAGTAAATTCCCAACTTCGTGGCACTGCCCAAGGGCTTCTTCTGCTTCCCCTTTCCCCAGCAGACTGCCACCTCCAGACCCTGTCACAGAGCAAAAGTCTGTAACTGGCATTTTGTGAAAAATAAGGCCCATATCCAGTGTCAGTGTGTGATCCTTTCTTAATGTTACTCAGATAATCACCATGCTTGCTTCAAAAGCTTCTGAATGTTAATGATAAAATAAACACTGAAAGGAAAATCAGAGCTTAAGTCTTAATCCATAGTAACAATTCAATTCAGCTGCCCTTGGGAGGTGAATTAGTTGAACAACAACAAACGTCACCGTAGACACTTTTTAAAATTACCATTACTCAGACGGAGGAGGAAGTGCCAAAATTTTGCTCCCATATCAAAGGTACATAAATAACACAAAAGATCCTTTATTTAATCATAAAAAAACTTGCATTACTCTTTGCCTGGGACAAAAGGATTTTAATATCAGAATGTTACCTGTGCAGACATTTTTTTGTGTATGCTCTATGTTTAAGGCTTAAACAGGAAAGCAAATGTGGCCTTATTAGCATTCTTCCATAGAAGATCAAAATTAACAGCTTAAATCATCTATACCCCAATTTTCTACAGAACCTTAGAGATTCCTTCAGTTAGGTGCTTATAGAGGCAAATTAATGATGAGGGGTCCCTAAAGTGCCATTTGGTAATATTGGAAGCACCTACCTCCATAAGTACTTTATAAATTAAGAAATTAAGAGTTGATTATTTGCTTTGCCAAAGAATTCTCCCCTTTACAACAAACTCACCAGAGGATTCCTCTAATTAGCTGGTTCCCTAAGTGCATGTAAAATCAGGACGTACTAAGGTTCTTTGCCTTTTAGTTCCTTTTAGAAGATTATCCTGTTTCTGTTTTTAACTTTTAGGGATTAAGAGTTGCCTTTATGTGGATCTCGTGGCCTGATCCATTACATAATTAAAATGCACACAGACCTCCTGAACGGCGTGCGAGGGTCAAGTTTACCCTCTAACGGTTAGATGATGGAGTACATACAGGCGAGTGAGGCTGCACCTGCAGTCGCAGAACAAGACCTACCACCGCCCCCATCCAGGTGGCCCTGACCAACTCTCAGCCCTGGAATGTCGCAGAGATTGTTCTTCACAGGGGTTTATTGTCCTGTGTAACTGTTGGCCTTAGAAGCAGTTGATTTGTACAGGAAAAATATTTGCTTTTAACGGTAGATATTATAAAGAGGAATGGGGTAGGGAGCTTTCTAGAAGAAGAAATACATGAAGAAAGTTAAGATAATTATGTATGACAGGATAGGTTCTGAAAGTTTGAGCAGAGTTTGCCGGAAGTAAGGGTCAGAGAGACCGGAAATGGAGGAATGGGATGCGAGGGGAAGGTGAAGGGAAATGAGTGTAGCTTAGGGTCCAGTGATAAAGGGCATTGACCATGTTGCTAAAGAGACTGCATTTTGCTTTATAGGTAACAAAAACCATGAAATGTTTTTAAGGATGGAACATCATGATTATATCATGTTTCTTTCTGACCAAAATTTGCACGAGAGCATAGGAGGGATTTGAGGGTAGAGAGAAGCAAAGCCAGAGACACCAGAAAGTTTCCTAAAAGTCCGTCTGAAAGAGGAAAAAGATTCGAGCTGTGATGACAGCATTAGAAAGAGGAGAGAGAAAACAGATTGAAATGTGTGGAGAGGAGACTGCAGAATTTGCAGACCAACCTGAAAACGGGACCGGGATTGCGGATGAGAGGAAGAGACCCAGGGTCCCCTGGGCCTGCTCGCAAGGTGACCGGCGGTGCCCAAACCCCGTACCAGACCAGAGCGGGAGGAGGATGTGATTTTTTCTGTATTTACCAAAAAGTTTTGTGTTTCTGACCATTCCTTAAACCTCCTTTTTATTTTATATCATGACGATTCTAAAGAACATGGTAGAGCTATCTCGCTAAGAATTGTGATTTTAAAACAATCTTAACATAAACACGGTTTGACACATTTTTGAAATCTAAAGCCATTATCAACAAGCAATTCCAGCTCTGTCCCATTGTCTCGGCTGCATATTTGAGGTGTCTGGTCCCACCGGGGAATAAATGCTGCAATACTGCGGAAGATAATCACGTGATTTCATTTAACTGATTTAGAATTGGAGAAGTCTTTGATCAGATAGAATTCTCTCCTTGTTCACGTCACCTGTTCTCAATATTTCTCTGGCCCTAATAAAGAAAACAGAATGCAAACTCACAATCTCCATCTTATTATTAGCTGACATGTTTATCAACAAAATTTGTCTAGACACTGGATTCTAGTGGAAAAGGCTATTGGTCTATTCCAAAGAAGTGACTTCTAAGATGGAAGATTGTGTGTTACATGCTAGTAAATATGTGCATAAATTGTATTTACAGTTGACTAAATTTCTGACAGATTTTCAAAAACAAAGATCTAGGTCCTAAAATAGTTGATACTTTGATTTAGTAATTTTATTGTACAATTTTAAGTTTTTGAAGAAGTTACAAAGTATCAGGCTGAGTAGTATGATTTTTTTAATGCAAGTGAACCTGGGATGAAATAGGTAAAAAAATCCAGTAAAGATATAAATTCTAGGAAGTAATAAGGGGCATCGAGGACACTTTTGACAATATTAGAATGCATGGCAATCATTGGTAAAGGTACTGAGATGTTTTGTCCTTACCGTCTAGATGATCGCTTCTAGTTCAAGAATATTTTGAAATAATAATTTATTACCTTTGTGCTATAGGGAAATATACTGATGTGGGAATTGGTGCAGTCAAAGAGAAGGTTGCATTCTCTCTCAAACCTGTCAAAGCCTTTCTATAAATAGTTTGCACTTTTTTTAATGTATTTGGATGTATGTTTTTACTGGACAGAGTGCCCCCCTTTTCTTTCACCCCAGAAGCAGTACAATTCTACAAAGAAAAAGAGAAGTCGAGGCCACCTCTCAATGTAAGGCACCGCTTGCCCTTGAGTACATGCGCATATTTCCAGCCTTTATAACCAGACCTTTGAAGCTATTTGTTTGGCTGGGTCAGAGAGGAGGACGGCATTGTTGTTTTAAATAGTTCTCCTTGCTTTTATCGGCAGCAGCCCTTTATTATAGTAGGAAAAAAAAAAACTTTCCTCATGCAATATGGATTCCCTTGGTCTCTTTTTCAGAGCCACAGTTGACATGGACACTAGCGTGAGTCTGAGGTATGAGACTTGTTGATTTGAGGCACGTACATGTTGCAGTGTGGTTACCACCGTGGTGTCAGCTGACACCTCTATATCACATAACTTCCACTTATTTTTGTGGCGAGAACATTTAAGACTAGTATCTTAGCAACTTTGAAGTATATAATACAGTATTGTTAATTAAAGCAGTGACAGTTTTAATAATTGATAGGACTCTCAGTGCTAATTTTGTTTCTTTTTAGGAAACTCAGTCCCTTATTTGGAATTAAAGCCACAGAAGCCTTACTGTTTTGATGGTAGGGGCACAGATGACTGCTCATCCTTGAGAATCACACACCCATTGCAGAGCAGTGAGGATAGCTACCTAAGCGAGACTGTGCAGGGGAGTGAAAGTGTAAAGGCTTTGGGATAAGGCAGGGCTGGGGTCCTGCTTCTGCCCATTCCTGGCTGTGTAACCAAAGGCAAATAAGAGTTTCTGATCTTTTAAATGTGTGAAATCAAGAACCCTGTGATAAGTTTATCCTGTAGCTTTCCAGTAATCTCAGTAATTAATGGGTTTTTCAAAAATCAAGTAATTTTCATTATCTTTACTCCCTTTTGACTTGGAGTGACACCAGGCACCAGTCAACTCCCAAGCCCATGTGCCCTGCAGCAGCCTGGATGAGCTGCGTCCCGAAGCAGAAGCTGCAGTCCCTTGGAAGGAGAAAGCGTTCTTCTTTCAGGGTGACTTCTCAGGCTGATGGACTGCAGTCCTCAGTGGCCATACGACTCTGGAGGACAGGATGATGCCTAGAGGGGAAGCAGGTTCCTCTGTGTTCATTCATTTCCTGCTCCATCAGTATGCAAAGGGGAGGGAAGGTCACTTTGCTCTTGATTATAATCACTACACTCTTCCTTCTAATTACAGTATTTCTGCAGTGGTCATTTTGTATTAAGACCAAACATATAAGTGTGTTTGAGAAACATTGTAAAATTTGTATTAATATGACTTTTATAAAAATGTAATATGATGTCATAGACCACACTTTCATTTCATACAGTGAATGGACTCTGAGACTTGGCCTCATTTTCTCACATATATTAAAATATATTTTATTTTGCCAGCATCCTCAAACAACTGGTGCCTTAAAAGCCTTTTGCAGGATGATGACTAAACCCAGAGATCGGGTTTTGCATTCTCCCTGTTGGTGCGACAGTCACACCAACAGGTCCCGTGTCGTCCACTGGATAGAAGGCGTCTGTGCTGCTCTGCCGGCCAGACTCGCGTTCTCCAGACGGGACCCATGGAGAGGGTGTGCAGAGGAGGTGGTCACCAAGGACGTTTCAGAATCTTGGGGCCCCGCCGTTCAGTTGGATACTAGGAAACCAGTGGCCTAATGCCCTCAGCCTCCTCAAATCTGTGCCAAACCCCTGCCCTGACGAAGAGCAGCTCAGGCAGTGGACGTGACTTCCCAGCAGTGCTGGCAGCAGTGATGCAGAATATTTATCTTGCTACAGGAAAACTTTGTCTTTGTTGTTGTTTACTCCTAAAGATTAAATTCTTACTTCCAAAGGTGGAAACGAGAGCAGTCTGTTTTTCCTTACAAATGCATCTTTATAGAGGGAACTGAGGTTCTGTGAATGAAGGTAAGCAAAAGTAAACATTTTACTTACTATCGAATATGCTTTTATCTTACTTGGAGAGGACAGCGTATTTTAAGGAAGGAACTAAGCATCATTGTTTTCACCAAAGAGGAGCTGATATTTCGATAGCCTGACTCTCCCCCAGCAAGATCTTAGCTGGTTGGTGGCTACCAGCCCATGTAAAGGACATAATTTGTGGGACCCAGTGCAAACTTAACATGCAAATCTCTTTGTTCAAAATCAAGGGAAAAAAGTGCCATTAATGTTTTTTGAGACTATAAATTGTTTTCCTTTTATAAAGGTGTTTTAATTTGCTATTTAATGTCATTCTCTGTAAAGAAAAATCAGTTTAAATTATTAGCATGAATTTTACCTTTCATGTATATGCAAATATAAGAGAATTTAGTACACAAAATCACTAAAACACACAGTTTTTATTTTGTAGCTTGTACCTGCATGTGTATTTCATTCTTACCAGAACAGTGAAGTGCCGCACAAACCAATCTCAACTGTTCCTATTTCAGTTAGTTAACACAACTGATATACCTACATTCTACCAGCACGTTCTGCCTTCAGCTGATTGATGAGTAAGGAAAAACTAAAGGAAAGGAGCTTATGGTGTTTCCCACCTTTGCATGTCTTTTTCTTTTCTTTCTTTTTTTTTGTCATCAGTGGTTGACTAATACATGGAAAACTTGCATGAAAGTGCACATGATAGGTTCTTTAGCCAATCATGTTCTTTGTGAACAAATCTCCATTTGAAATAAGTGATAGTGCTAACAGAAAGGTAGTTTTTTACTCAGCTGAAATGTAGGGCACTTACCTTGTATTCACCTGTATTGGAACTCCTGGGCATCGCAGGCCCCCTGCAGTTCTGGGCTCAGGGAGCCGGCACACGCTGGATTGGAGCCGGGTGCAAGCACTGGCAGACATGCGCCTTGTGTGTATCCAGTCTGTTCGTATGCATGTCTGTTGTCCCACTGGGCTTCACTGAAAGAACAGGAGCTCACTGTTGTTTAAGAATTTCAATATGGAAATAACAGCATTAAACCAACTTCAGGACCTGTTTAAACATGAGGCCCTGTGTAGCCACTCTGCTCACACACTGTGTCTGGTAAAGACAGAGAGAGGACCCCACTATCTGTCCTTTTAGCTCTGGCTTCCTCCGATAGGGCCACAGGTCTGGGGCTGTTTATTGCAGGGCTCACCGAGGTAAACAGGACTTTTATCAAATGCAGTCAGACATTGAGGGGGTGCCGTCTTCAGGCATAAGCAACCAACCAATGTTTAGTCGTGTGCATTTCAAAGTAACATCCGAGCCTAACTTCAAACTGCTCAATAAACAGATACATGGCCCTCCTACCTTTTGCATAAAGCTTATGGAGCTAATTCAGGGATGGTGTGGCTTGCAGAGAGTCTCAGTAATGTTACAATATGAAATCTGCTTGGGAAGAGCCAGCCTGCAAAGTCAGATTTTGTCAGCAGTGCTAAAAAAACACACCCGCCCACATCTCACGCTCCCTTTGCTTCTCCTCCTTGTCTCCCCTGCTGCCTCCTGTCTGCCTGCCGACCTCCACTCTAGGTCTGCCTCCCCCACCACGTCGCCTGAATAGACCTGGATGTGGACTAAGTTTCTGTTGACCCAGCTGTTCAGAAGTGACAATAGCTGGGAAGGTTCTTTCCTTAGGAATATACATTCTAGCAGAGATTGCCATTACAAATGTGAAATTACTTTTAATGGTAGAACGTCACAATTCTGAGACTGACCTACAGGGAAGGTGCTTTGCCTCAGAACAGTGTTGTTTGGTTTCCTTCAAATTCCTTGATTGAGTAGGCAAGTGGCAGTCTGTGTTCCCCTGCTGGGAGCACCGTCAGGGACCATTTGCTGCCTTTGCTTTCCCTTTGCTACAACCTGTCCACCACTGGGGATGGCTCCGAGATGCATGCCCCAGTAGTGAAGTTACCACTCTTTCTATTGTCTACTGTACGCTCTTATGTTCGACAGTTTTAGCTAAGATGTACGAGATGGGTCAACTTTGTCGTCCACTCCTATTTTCCTGTTTCCTACAGAGCAAAAGTATAAAGAATGGTCATAAAGTGATTCTTCACTCTGAGAAGATGAATATTATAATAGGAAGAACATTTAAAAACAATAATCTGGATATCTTAAACAGATTTATATGTTAAATCTAAGAAAAACCCTTGAATACCAGCTTTGAAATTTAAATGAAGGTAAATTCAAAGCTTGTGAAAGGAAGTACCAGAGCATTCACTCCCCCCTTTCCCTCCCTCACTTCCTTTCTTCTTAGAAACCGTTTTAAATAAAGCCAAGGTCAAAGGTCTGTGGTGTGAAGCCTGCAGTTTCTTCCCATTGACACTAGATGGAGGCGATGCATCAGCGAGGTGAAACGTTGCCAGCATCACTTTGTCCTTGGGTATCACAGCTGTAAAGACTTGCAGGAGTGAAGTGATTGCTGTGGGGAGGAGGTATAATGGGACTAGGTGGTAATGGAAAAAATACAATAAAGATTTGTAAAAAATACTAGCAGTATCTGTCAAGTATTTTTAAATGAAGTGTATCATCAAACTGTAAATGAGAAAGAAAAAAGATGTCTGATAGGAATTTTTAATCAACGCAGTAGCCTCTCCAGCATTTATACATGAATTACACCCCTGGGTCCTGTATGATCTCTAATTTCCACTTATTTAAAGAGTGAGCCTGAAGCAGTAAGGATACCAGCTCCTAGATTTCTATCAGTTTCTTCCTTTTCCTGTCTTGCTAGCATATAATTTGGCTTGTAAAAATAGATACATTCAAAAGATTCACACTATTTTCACAGAAACAACAAATCAGATATTCCATAGATGACTAGCAAATAAATGTGTGCTACATGCTGGGCCCCGTTCAAGGTACTGGGGATACAGCAATGAACTCAAAGCTAAAACCCGCCCTCCCCTTGTGAAGTTTGCATTGCAGCCCCGACTTCCTCTTGCACTCATATTTCACTGGCTTATATGTTTCATTAATTTGTAGAATAATGACAGCACGAAGACATGGATTTAGGAATTTACCCAGGGGATGCTGGGTAAGCTCCTATCCGAACTATGCCAGCAAAAGTATTACAGAGTATTAGAGATGAAAGTTCTTCACATTGAGGGTATAGGCATTATTCTATGGGCAGAAGGAGAGCTTCTACCTATTAATCTTGTTAGTGGAGCAGAGCCGGCAGGCGCAGTCTGCAGGCCTTACTGTGTCCCTAACACTCCTTCAGGGGGCTTCTGGGTTAAAATGATTTACATAATAATTTGTTGCTGCTTGATGTGAATCAAATGGATGACATCAAAATGCCTTAGTGGTAACTATGTTTTTGACTGCAAACCCTCTTACTTAAATGTGTCCTTGATCAAGCAATTACAATGACTAGTGTTTATTAAAGGCCTTTTGTCCAGGTGATGAAGTGTGTACACACACACACACACACACACACACACACACAAGACTTGCCTGCACACTGGAGAACAGGGGCTGTCCTTCAGAAAAGGGTTCAGGGGACTGGTCGGCCCGAGAGCTGAGCTTGCTGCCTTTTCCTGCAATGCCATCCTACTTAAAAGAGCATTGGTAGGAAAGTTACTCAGACGTGGATATTTGGTCACTTTCTCAAAGATGGACAAAGTCAGTGTGTCACTTAGGAGAAAACTGACAGTCATTGTTCCAGAGATAAATTTTGAGCTTTTCATGAAAATTATAACTCTGGAAAACATGCACTTACCCTCATGAGCTTGGCAGCTACCTCATATTTAGACATTTTGTGATAAGATGGGTAGGGCTTTAACAAATGGATCCTCTAACACTGTGTAATGAACTGTGTCACCATTTAGAAAATTGGCATGGTTCAGTGAACCAGTATTTCCCAGACCACCAATGTATTATGTTATAGCAAAAGCTATGGCTAAAAGACTTTACTCCAATTGTGAATACACCAATGATTTTCATGTAAGAAAGTGGGGAAAGTTTATCAGTGGGTCTCAGATAACACATTGCAAATAACATGTAAGAAACTAGCACTTACTGAGTTTTATTACTGTAGCAAAGAAGAGGATCTGATTAGCTGAATAGGCCAAAATAGTCTTTCCTCCCAACTAGATCCAGCTCACGTTTGCAGGAGTCCAGACGCTCTTCATATGTCAGCACGGCGGCAGTGCAGCAGAGTGAAAGCAGAGCAAGTGTGACGCAAAAACTGTGTCCTGTTGAGACATCACTGAAAGCAATGTGCAAAAATGTAAAACACTGCCACTCTTCTTACTAGTTGTTTTTCTGTTCAGAAGCATTTTTCATAAAATATTATAGCTGCTAACATTAAATGAGCTTATTATTTTTAAGCAAATTAGTTCATTGATATTTAAACAACTTCTTAGTTTAATTTCTCATTTAATAGATGCCAATACATGTAACACGCATGAAGAAGAGCTCTTTGGGGTCTTCCGTAGTTTGAAGAATGTGGAGGGTTCCTGAGATTGAAGAGACGGAGAACCACTGGGGGGTGTCGTAGAGGAGGTGCTAGTTTAAACGCTACACGAGGTGTGTTAGGAATTGAACTCCTATCTTGACCCTCGCCACCACCCTTAACCCTGTCCTCAGCTTAAGTATTTCCCCATAACTTCTATTTTGATGAACTCAAAAAGTACTGGTCATAAATGTAAACACTTCAAGTAACTTGAAGATGAATTTATCAAATGACCTCCTCTATAACATCTCCCAGTGTTTCTGGAATATGTTATATATTGGAGGGGAAGCATCTTTTGCAGCCTACAGCATTCTCAAACGGTTTCATACATTGGAATCTCATAAGGATTTTATTCAGAGCACCTATTTCAGGGCTTCACCCCTCCCAAGAAATTCGGGACTCTCAGTCTTGAGCAAGGCGAAGGATCTACCATTTTTAAGATATATTTGAGGTAATTCTGGGATTCTCAAAGCTTGAGTGCCTACGAAACATAATTATGAACTGACAGGTATTTTTATACTGATCTTACAGAGATAGTTTTTATTAATTAAAAACCAATGCATATGTATTATATAACATTTGGGAAGTACAAATTAACCAAAGGAAATAATAATAATTATAATCACATATAAATCCCTTGCCTGTAATCTTCCTAGAAATAAATATTAACACCTGAGTATAGTTTCTGTCTTGGATACATGTATGCATTTCTGTGTTTTCAAAAATAAGATGTAATTTGCTTTAATCACTTTACGTGTAGTGAACTTCTTTCCTGACATTATCTGCACAAAACTGTGGTTCCCAAGTCTGGCTGCTTCAGTGTCCCCTGGGGGGTTAAGATATACTGCTGTCTGGGCCTCGTGCCCAGATATTCTGATTTAATTTGTGAATTATTCTGTATTGGAACAATCAGCAGAAACTGTAGAATCAAAGGTTTTGTAATCTTTATCTTTGGATGTCAAAATTTCACTCCAGGAAAGCTGTCGTTCACTTACATCCTCACTAGCACAGCACGAGGTACCCAGCCTCTCATCCACAGCCGGCATTACCATCTTCGTAAACAACCAGAGGAAGAATGCGTCCTGTGGATGATAATTTGTAGTGGTCTGACTACTAGAGAGGGTCTAATATGTATTTGTCCTTGCTGTCCATTTCCATTTCTTGTCTTTGAATGGCCTCCTCACTGTAAACTGAACCTTTGAAGGTGGATGTTACGCAGTACTAGTGTGAATTTAACAAAATCTTCCCCCGGAACCAGAACCACTGCTGGTGCCGGGTTTGTGGCAGCGTGTGTGACTGAAGTGCCAGTAGGACAATTCCTCCATCTGTCTCCGTTGAATCGTAACTTAGCAATCTTACATCATCTCTTAGCCATATTTTTAAATGCTGCAAGAGGTGTGTTAAGAATTGAACTCATATCTTGACCCTAGCCACCACCCTTAACCCTGCTGTCAACTTAAGTATCTAACCCTAACTTGTATTTCAATGAGCTCAGAAAGTATTGGTCATAAATGTAAACACTTCAAGTAAAATACTGAGGAAATTATGTACATCAAACAGGAATTGAATCATTAATAACTATACTGTGGTATTGTTTATTATCACTGAAAATGTCTTGCAAAATTCTGGTGGACCCTTAGTAAAAAGTTGGGTCTGTTCCTTTGTGGCCTAATCTCAAGTCACCAACAGTGTGAGTCATGAGAAATGACAGCCTTAGAATTCTATCAAGTGAATTATATTCTGGCAAAGCTGTCACAGGCTGCCTTTGGAATTTGACATTACTATTTTGTTACTGGGCATGTTCTGCTTTTAAGCGCATGAAAACTAAAAGGAGCATATTTCTGAAAAAATTTCCTGAGGCTCGCGCCTCTGTGGGCCTTTGCAGTAATACAACCGCCATCGGACCATATGCTTCCCTTCAGCATCTTAGATAACTTTTCAGAGTCTGCTTCAGCCGGTCAGTGTTGACGCAGAGCTGCTTGGCCGCTGTCAGAGGTGCCTTGGGAGGAACGGCCAGGGCTGTCCTCAGGCCCAGGCTGGCTGTGAGTTGAACCCCATGACCGTGACCTGTCATCCAGACTGGGCGCTGCTGGGAGTACATGGGTTCTGCTTCTGCACAGGAGTAACGAGCGTAAGCCAGGGTGGAGACAGCCGCCCTGCGAGCACAGAGTACAGGCGTTGGACACAAACTGGAGGAGTTAAGTAAGGCTGCAGGCTGCTGGGAAGTTCGTCAAAGCTGGGAGCTGGGGGAGGAGTGAATTAGCCAAACGAAGTAAAGGTTAGGGTTTCCCCACAAAGGCCACACAGGGGGACTGCCCAGGCCCCTGCGACCATGTCCCACGTGCCCAGGGTCTCTGTGAACAGTGGCGCTGGGCCTCGGCCAGCTGGGGTGGCGGAGGCCAGGCGGGGACACACTCCGAAGGCCCGAGTGCGCAGCTGAGGAGTCTGATGTCAGTTAGCCTGCCCTCTCCCCACCTGGGATGAAAAGAAAAAAAACATAGGAGCAAACAAAATGCCTGCTGATGTTACTGAGAGCATCCACAAACATATGGAAAAATCAGAACCACCAGCAAATCCTTCCCCTTTCTCCTTGGTAATATGAAAACCTATATCAGTGTTGTTAAAGATATTTTACATTTATTATAGTAATATTTTAAAAGACTGTTGACAACCAGTGAAAACAACTGGTTTAATAAGGACAAAATTAAAGGCTGTTGAATTTAATATATTGGTTTTAGAAGTAAGTTCCACTTGCGAATATATTCTTAGTATATATTGCTAAAATAAATGTGTACATTTTAATGTGTTCTTACTGCTTTACATTCTTTATGGAACAATGTAGGGTGTAACAAACTGTAAGTTATACATTTGTAACAGTTCTCATGTACTACCGTATTTTAAGTGATGCAGATTGACTGTTTTATGAATTTTGAATGAAGTTGTATGGTAAATCGTTTTTCCTATAATCTTTTTAAATCACTATCTCTGTGTTAAAAGCCCAAGTATGCAAGGCAAAAGTTCTTTTTTTTTTTTGGCTTAGGAATTACTAAATAGTTAAGGAGAGGAAGTGAACACAGAAAAGCAAAGTAACAGTTACGTACTTTAATTACATCTTGTCACTCTACCAGGAGAGATACTGTTGCTCAGACAGCATGTATACAATCGTGAGAGCAATCACAGGGCGTTCAGGGTGGTTAAATGAGTGACTGAGAAGCCGATAACAGTTGACCTGTGATGTGGGCATTCAGAGATGCTTGAAAGAGGGGTATGACTTGTGCTGGCAAGGAGAGAGGAAGGTTTAGGATAAATAAGAAGTGATAATGAAAAGGAATTGGTATTGTGAATGAACTGGTCCTCTGGCTCGCTGGCAGAAAGAATGGAAAAAGTAAACTTTCAAAGGCTGTTAAAATAACCTTGTTTATGTTTCTTCCTGCCTCTCTCCTTGCCCAAACATTTCACTGGGAAAGAAACATCTCTTCTCTGGGTACCCGTGTAATACTAATTTCTCAGTATTGTCATGCTAAGAGTTGTCAATGATTGATGATGAGCTATTTATATTTGGTTCTTAAAAGGACAAAGCAAACCACTTTAGTGACTGAATTTTTTTTTTTAATCTGCTCTGTGTACTGTTTGCTGTGCCTGCATAATTTGTCAAGACACTTCAGAACCTCCAGTCACCTGCTCCTCAGATCAGAAGGTGATTGTGGCTTTGGGTGGATATTAATCAGCCACAGCACTGCCTGGTCAGAAAGAGCAAGTGTCCTAGCCTTTTTACCTCGTGAGACGTCAGTGTCCCTCCAGCACAGGCCCTGGGGGAACGGCCTCGGGTGGACCAGAGCGGCCAGCGGGCTGCAGGTGAGGTGTGGAGCGTGGAGTTCGACACGCAACCTACGTTGAGAAGCCTCTCTTCCTCGTGAAGAACCTCCTTGTTGCTTGTGTGAAAACTTCTACTGTTACTCTCTCATCCCCATTCTTTAAAGATTTTATACTATAAAGACAAGATACCTCGAGATTCCACGATGGAGTTAGAAACCCACGGGCAATGTTAAACTGCGAATGGCACCAGTTTGTGTTTGCTTGCTTTCATTTTTCTTCCTGTAAAGCTGAATGCTGGCGGGACTCATGAATGATCAGGTTATCATGGAATACACTTTCTGTGCTCCCCCAGAAACAGGGCTGGCTTTTTCCTAATAAACGTGGCTACCGGATACGGCCTTCTCCACCACAGTCCCCATTCGTGGGAAAGTAAAAGCACCGCCAGAGCTCACACCTCAGTCGACTTAGTTAAGAAAGCTCTGGTAACAGTTCCAGGACTTCTGGAAAGACCTCGATGGGGAGAAATGCTATTATTCCATGAAGTGCTAGAGGTGGGAGGTGAGCCAAGAAAATTCTTACAGTTTTCCAAAGTTTGGTCCTGTTTCAATAGAATTATACAAGCTGCAGTTGCCAAAATCTAAATATGAATAAAAATGAAAAACACAATATGCTTGCAGGGAAGATTACAGGCATCTGGTGATAAGACCAAAAGTTTGTTCAACGGATGTGAAAAATAACTAATTCTATACGTCTTCAGGCAACAGTTGACAGAGTGTTTCTTCAGGACTACATGTACCCAACAGTAACTATTGCTGATTAAATTCTTTATTTTGATATACTACTCAATCCTATATAAAAATTAGAGCTCCCTTTATTGATATTTTCATAATATTCAGAAAAGTCACAATCTTCTCTAGGCATACAGCAACTGGAGATATCTTTGAATACTATATTTTTATCGACTATTTACAAAGTTTCAAGATTTTTAAAATATGTTTTACCTTGATGCAATGTTTCCACATTCAGGGATATTGTGTAGCACCTTGAGAAATATTGCACTTGAGATTTTATGTTCTGTTTCCTGAACACAAAGGGGGATACATTTTACTCTGTATGCAGAAGAGAGCAAATGGGTGCATATCAGTTTGTGAAATACAAAATAAGACTGTTTAATAGAGTAACATTTCTCAACGTCCATATGAAAAGAAGCAAAAAAAAAACAACCCTTTAACTTTCTTGTGTTAAGGTGATTTGAAAATGATTAAGAAAAAAACAAAAAGAAACCCTTTGTTGTTCTTAATGTACTTAATTTTAAAATGTTTCTATCCTAGATAGTGCTGGCAGCTATATAATTTCCAATTTCAACCTTGCTTTGTTTTACCTTTTTAAAACTTTACTGAAACATAATTGCACATTTTTAAAATATAAAAATTGATAAATTTGACATAAGTATACATGCATGATATAGTCACCAATTTCCAAAATAGTGAAACTGCCTGTCATTACCCACATATTTCTTGTACCCTGACTCACCCTGACCTGTATCTGAACAATTACTGGTTCATTTCCTGTCATGACAGATTAGTTTGCATTTTATATAAATGTTATATAATAAGAGTCATGCATTAGATACTACTTCATTCTCTGGAGTCTTTCACTTAGCATAATTATTTTGAGATTCATCCATGCTGTAGTGCATATCCCTGATTTCTGTTTACTGATGAGTAGTACTCCATTGTATGGACATACAACAGGTTACTTATCCATTCACCTGCTGCTCCCAGGTTTTGGCTATTAGGAAAAAAAGCTACTATGAAAATTAGTATGAAGATATTTTTAGTGATATATACTTTTATTTTTTCATGGATAAATACCTAGGAGTGAAATGTCTGGATCATATGGCGGTTATATGTTAAACTTTTGGAGAACCCGACAAACTGTTTTCAAGCTGATTTACCACCTTACATTCCCACCAGCAGTGTGTGAGAGAGAGGTCCAGGTCCGTGCACATGCACCACTGCTTGTCAGGGTCAGTGTCTGCTTCAGGTGTTCTGCCACGTGTGTGACGGTGTCTGACTGTGGCTTTAAATTGCATTTCTTTCTTTAGTAGCAATAACATTAAACATCTTTCTTTGTGTTTATCTGGCATCCATGTATCTACCTTGGTGAACTGTCTGTTCAAGTATTTTACCAAATTTGAATTAGGTTGTTTATTTTCTTATTATGAATTTTTGAGAGTCATTTATATATTCTTACACAAATCCCTCCCACTCTGTGATAAGATAATCCCCTCCCACTCTGTGGCTTATCCGCCTTTTCTTAACAATCTCTTTGAAAGAAGAGAAGTTTTTAATTGTGTCGATGTCCATTTTGTCAATTTGTTCTTTTAAGCATCATATTTTAAAAATTGTACCTAAGAAATCTTTTTGTTTAATCCAGTGTGACAAAATGTTTGCCTGTGTTTGCTGTTATAATTTCTATAGTTTAGGATTTACATTTAGGTCTGAACGCCTTAGTATGTTTTGCCAATAATGGGAGAGAGAGATCAGTATGGTTGGTGGGAAAAGTCACTGTTCTCAGCTCAGCCCGAGTTCTGGGCAGAGCAGTGCCTGTTCTCTGGGGCGTTCTCTCCTGGCCTTGGGAAGCCTCCTGCACTGATGCGGTGAGCACTCCAGCTGGGAGCTCCACTGATGTCCAGCGCCTCTCTCTGCAGCACTCTCTCCTGTCAGGCCTTATGCTGCAAAGTCGAGCTTTCATACCCCGAGTTCTCAGATCCATTTGTTTTCTCAGAGTATCTGCTGGGCTCTGTTTGGGTTTTCCCTCCCTCCACCTGCTAATACAGGCCCCACCTCACCTCATCTCAGAACATCTTCATTCTTCAAGTGATTTTTTGAAATTTTATTTTGTATTTTATTTTATTTTGTATTGGTATACAGCTTAGTGGTTAGACACTAATTTATTTCTCACTCAGTTGATATGAAACATCTCTGTTCTATGTCAGCTGAGGATCATTGCTATGTGGGTGTTCTTCATTCCAATATCTAGGTGGAAGGAGCCCCAAATTATGACAATTTTCATGGTAGAAGGAAAAAGAGTAAGACAGCTAGAACCAATGAAATCATGGCATTTGAAGCTACTTATTTACGTAGTCATATGTGTTAGATCTCATTGGATACACGGGTCCCAGTAGAGAGAGGTGTGGTCCCAGTAGAGAGAGGTGTACTCCCACAGGGCCATTGGAAATCTCATGGCAATGGGAAAGTATAATTCTTGTATATAGCAAAGGGGAAAATGAATAGTTAGGAACCATAATAAAATCTGCCCTACTTGTGTACCCACTCCCTGAAAGTATGAGAATAAATTCAACACTGAGTGACAGTAGGATTATTTTCCATACAGCTTTTTAAATGTTTAATGTGGAAACTGTATCAAATACTCTCCCATCTCACACCTGTTTATCTTTTCAATAAAAACTCTTTTAAAACTACCAGAACGAGGAGACATATGTACCAAGTGGAAACTTATCAACCATCCCAAGAATATGTAGATTAAAATAAAAGTTGCCTTCATTAAAACTGTGCTGCAGTCTTGACCCAGAGAAGCAATCCAGCAAGACTGGCTCCAAGCCAGACTTGAATCTAAATCTTCACTCTTTTACTCAGCAGCTGGGAAAGCTTAGGCACATGGTTTGCCGTCACTGAGGATGCGCTTGTCTGTGTGTGAGGACAGTGCTAACACAGCCTCGTGGGGTTGATGTGGATGGCATAGGAGCTAATATATTGAAGCACTTAGTATCTAGCACAAAAAGTGCTTGACACACATTTGCTCATCTTTTTATACAATAAAATACTTTTCTGTGATGTCTTATTTTTACCCTGAAGTATTTTTTTTTTATTTTGGTGTCTTTTATCATACAGATCTTTAAGTTTTTTTGTTTTTTTTTAATCAAGTTTACCTCTTTTTTTTTAGATTTTATTTATTTATTTTTAGAGAGGGAAGGGAGGGAGGGAGAGAGAGAGAGAGAGAGAGAGAGCGAGAGAGCGAGAGAGCGCGCGAAAGAGAGAAACATCAATGTGCAGTTGCTGGGAGACACGGCCTGCAACCTAGGCATGTGCCCTGACTGGGAATCGAACCTGCGACGCCTGGTTCGCAGCCCGAGCTCAATCCACTGAGCTACACCAGCCAGGTACCCTGAAGTATTTATAAATAAAATATAATTTACACAATACATATTCTACTGTCATATATATAAAACAAATTTCCCCAATAATATCATTTTCTTCACTTCCTAAAACTTATTTTATTTGGGGCATAATACAGCTGTTCTGGGGGGACATGGTGTTGGGCAGCTTCACTGAACAGGACTAAGAATACGATAGGAACACACCTACTGTTGATTTTGATTAGGCTTGAAAGTCACTGAGGCATTATGAGAAGAAGGAACTGCGTACGCTGTCTATGATGATTTCTGGAATCCTTACAATTATTTCACAAGTAACCCATTCATTTATCTTTCTGTAGTGTGTGGTTTTCAGGTTTCAGTTTTTCAGAATTGCATCCTGCGTGTTGGATGTGCTCTTGTGTGTCTGTGCATGTATCATTGTCTCTAGGGATCTCTTGGCAAGGACACATTTGTTACTCACACAGGTGATTCATCTTTCTATTATTCTAACTGAAATATTTTAAATGCACTTTAGAAGAAATAAGAATGCTTAATTTAGTGTTTGTTCACCATAAATGAATGGGTAGATGATGACGAAACGGCATTTAGTAAGCACTTAACCACGTGCCGGACATTTTCCAGGTGTATCTGTAGATGCTAAGTCGTTTTCACATAACAGATTTGTAGAATTCTAATCAGTGTCTTGATTCCATCATTTATATGGTAGTAAATGAGACACAATCAAATAAGGATTCGGATAATATACTTGTGGGTCATGCTTTATAACCTCCGAATATATAAAAAGCCTTAAACTGATCTTTAATTGCTACAGTCTAGGAACAAAGGAAATTGGTATTCTGATAACTTGGAAGAAAATAAGTGTTATTGGTGAATGACAAAAACACATTGCCTGAGATAAATTTTAGGATTTTCTTGGAAACCTCTCTCTTCCAAATTGCTACCATCACTGGCCTGAACTGCCAAAACAGGCTTTCCTTCATTTTTCCTGCCCAAGAGGGCTGCTTTTCAAATCAGCTTTATGAATTGCTAGCATAATTTTTTTTTTCAAAATGCAAATTTGATCATTACACATTGAGCTCAAAATTTCAAGTTTCTCATCTTTCTATAAAGATAAAAACACTTCATAAATAGGTATATTATTCAGAGTTCTGTAGAGAAACAGAAACCAAAAGAGGTGTGTGTGTTTGTAAAGAGATGTATTGTAAAGAATTGGCTTATGGGATCATGGTCACAGAGGTTCAGACCCAGGAGAGCTGATGGTGTTACGTTCCATTCTGAGTCTAAGAACTGGGAGAGCTGATGGAAGAAATTCTAGTTCTGGTCCAAGTGTGAAGGCAGTAATAGTCTGATGTCATAGCTCTGACTCAGGCGGAGAACAAATTCTCTCCTATTCCACCTTCTTCAATGCATTGGATGAGACCAACCCACGTTGTAGAGGGCTTGCAATCTGCTTTACTCGGTCTAACAATACAGATGTTAATCTCATCCAGAAACATCCTCACGGACACACACAGAATAATGTTTAACCAAATATCAGGGCAGCCCATGGCTCAGTTAACTGGTCACATAACATTCCCCACCACCTCAGACTCCTAAGCACTGTGTGTTATGACCCCAGTCTGACTCTCTGCCTCATCTTACATGACTGCCCTGTGTTCTGTGTGTCCTCTAAGTAGACTTTTTTTATTCCTTTCTTTTTTAAAAGTCTTTTTACCTGCCCTGACTGGTGTAGCTCTGTGGGTTGGGTGTGGTCCCAGGAACCAAAAGGTCACTGGTTCAATTCCCAGTCAGGACACATGGCTGGGTTACAGGCATGGTCCCCAGTTGAGGGCGTTCGAGAGGCGTGTTTCTCTGACACATTGATGTTTCCTCTCCCTTTTCTCCCTCCCCTCTCTCTTAAAATAAAAATATTTTAAAAAAACTTTAAAAATATTTTTACCTGACCATAGCATTGTTCATATTTTGCTTTTTAAAAATCATCATCCCCTTTTGGATTAGTTTCCTTTTACTTCCCCTGTAGATGTCAGTTTAGGTCTCACCAACTGAGGAACACATTTCCTACTCACTGCTCTCCATGTGCTCATTGCAACCCTGTTTTTTTAAAACACTTATTTTAATATGTAATTATGTATCCACTGATGAAATTTCCACAGCAGCCGCCTTCTCAATTTTGTCTTGTCACTGAATTACTGAAGTCTACTGCAGTGGATGCTTGGTATCTAGTTGCTAAATGAACAATTAAGCCTGCACACACCCACACCGACATAATTCAGGCTTGGAACAGAGGACTAGTTTGGGATCCTGACCCTACCAAGCGAATGAGAACAATGCAGAGAACCATTGGCTGTGTGCCAGGAGGTTCAGGTTCACATTCTAGTCTTCTCCTTACCCTTAACAGTTTCACTGGAAGAAAGGAAGAACATCCAGGCCTCAATTTTTCTCCTTTGTAAGATGAGAATATTGTATAAAATGACTTCTGGAATCTGTTATTACCCTGTGAGTGATTGGATGACAATTTTAAATTTATAATTTGTGTTTTCTGCTAGTAATTCTGAATTACATGAGTTAGTCTTTTGATAGCATCCGCTACACAACTGAGCCATTGACAAATTAAATTCCAAGAGTTTCTTAGAGTTGAAAGCAATTATTCATCTGATATAAGCCTTTAATTTTTTAAAAAATATTTTATTTGTTTTTTAGAGAGAAAGGAAGACAGGGAGAAAGAGAGGGAGAGAAACATTGATTTGTGAGAGAGCCATTGGCCTGTTGCCTCTGGCACGCCCGGAACCACGGGCCTGGCCTGCAACCCAGCACGCATCCTGACCAGGAGCCAAGCTGGAGACATTTTGCCTTCCAGGGTGTTGCTGAAACGAGCCACACTGGTTGGGGCAAATATTTGTCTTTTTTTTTCCTGGAAATTTACTGTTTAAAATTCTTCTAAGCTATTAAATTTCCTTCTCCAGTGGCTGAAATTTCCTGCCGATCAATCATTTAATTATGTGGTCAGTATGATTCTCAAAAACAATAGAATTTTAGTTTTTTTAAATACCATAAATATGAACTCCCTTATCATAGTATTTACCTGAGTATAATTAAAATCCAATTAATAAAATTCTAGATAGTAGACTTTTAATTAGGTTAGTATGTAAGCTTCTTTTAAATTTGTGCTTTTAAATGCAGCATAAAAGAAGTATCTGTTTGCATAGCTCTTTAGTTTGCATTTGATGATTGAGACATAGCATAGTACTTATTCCATTCCTAATATTTTTTAGGTTATGTATTTCAGGTATGCAGTGTTTGCACTGAAGGAGCCCAGTTTTGCAATCTGTTTTTTTTTTTTTAATATCCTCACATACTTATTTTTATAGTGTTAGAATGGATTCAGTTCTCCATTTTCCTGCTATAGAACCTCAGAAAAAATACTTATATCCTCTGATAAAATCTCTTCATCTATATATAAGATGAAACAGGAAGGGTAACTTCATAGGAATGATGGGAAGATTAAGGTAACGTTCTCGATATGCTACCTAATACACGGCAGATGCCCCAAACACAGTGCTAATTATTACAGCAATTGACACCTCACTGCCAAAAGCAAATGCACAAAAGTGGCACATCAACGAATTTGCAGTTTTTAGAGTCTCTGAAGAGTAAGGTAAGCATTCATTTATAATGTTTTCTCATGAACTCCCTTCATTTAATAGGTAAAACTAAGGTCTGTGAATATGGAAAGGCTTATACATGATAGTTCCTGACAAGACAATGCGGTTTACGTCTCCTCAATTTGTGTGTCATGTTCTCCTGCTTAGTGGCCTGAGGACAGTCCCCCGAGCAGGAGACAAGCTCATGTTAGAGAAACGAGGCTGGTTGGCTTTGACCTTGGTTCTGATTACCTTCCCCATTAGCCCTGAGTGTCTGGATGCAGAGTTTTAATGAGCAGTATCAGAAGTAATATTTTCTAGATTTGATCAGGTACTTTGTATCATGGTTTCTACTGGCTGTAACAACCTTGATAGATTATTTTTCTTAAAATTACTTTATTATATAACATGACTGACCCAAATTCAAATATGGTCTTTAATACGTCATATGAGTAAGTATTTCCTTCTTAAATTTTCATATTGCTCTAATACCTATATTTTAAAATGTAATAGTTGGCAAGAACATTTTCTTGATCATTCTAATCAATAATCAGTTCTCCTGTGTTTAATTTTTTTGTGTTTATATTACTTAAGCAAAGAACAGTCTTTCCTTCAATTACAAGTAGATAATTATATTAAAATTATACCAACGAGTATTTCTTGAACATCTACTTAAAGCTCACCAGTTTGTGATGTGTTTCATTAATTCAGATCTTTGCAAAATGTCAGCAATACATGTCTAAGCATGTTGCTTGGTTCCTCTGTGTTCCTTCTGTGGTGCAAAGCATGTGAGTCTTTAGCAATGAAAAATTCAAGGAGCAGAAAGGGCTGTGGTCTTTGGGGTTGCTGTGTGGTTGGTTTGAAGAGAGGGCAGACAGGCAGATTTACTGGCAGCTGGCAGTGACGAGATGGCAGGCGAAGACCACAGGTTATTAAGTGATGATGTAACGTGGGGAAATTAATAACAGAGGATGATACAGCCAACCTGACTGCAGGAGGTGTTCCAGCATAGACCAGCCATGTATGAGATCAGAAAACCCTATGACATAGGCTTAGAATCAATGACACAGGCTTAGTAACAGTGGTTACCACAGTCATTGTAAAACGCCAAGAAAAATGTCAACTTTTCTGTGTTTATATTGTGAGGTATATCCTGGCACATAGTATCAAACAGTCAGCTTGTTTAAATGCATCAATGTTTCTCCTTTCATATTTTGTGCTTTAAGAAGTCAGGACAGGGCTACATTAATTTCTTGGCCTCAAGTGGTTAGCCACCGCTGTTTCTTTTCTGAACTATCAGCTCTGGGGAGAGGTGGTGAGATAGAAGGTTCACACCGGTATTGGAAAACAGAATAAGATGAGACTGAACTGGCAAGATAAAGCATTATTAGTGACATGCTGTTCGTTTCATTGAGTACATTCATGCAGCCAAACTTAAGGCTTTCATTACCGTAGACGATGAATTCTAGCACTGTGGCTATAGCTAAGCCTTTCTGGCCTATAAGTAACACTAATATTAAAACTACAAATTATCAGTAGAAACCGAACTCTAAGAAACCCTTCCTCCTGACCTATCCAGCCACTGATGCCTCACACAGATTCATCCTTTTCAACCCTTGACAAAGGGCTGGATGGAAGTAAATAAGATAGAATAATGAATTAATCGCTGTACGAATGAATAAGTGCTATTGACTTAGTCAAGATAAATTTTACAAAGAATGGATACCAAACTGAGATGGCCTGAGAAAGAGTAGCTTTTGAGATGTTATTAGAATAACTCAAAGAAAAGGTTTTTGAAAACGTGATTCTTTAAGAAGGACAGAAACCAGAGTGTTTCTGGGTGGATGGGTCATCTAGACAAGGCACTCACTGTCACATGGAGAACTGGAATAAGAAATGTGTTTCCTGTATAATGCCGATGACTGAAAGGAAGGTATTAGAAAGCAAGTGTGCATCTATGGGCATAAATACACAGATATCCTGATGACTCTCAAATTTATATCTCTATTTAACCTCTCTCCGGAACTCCAGACATAAGAATCCAACTGTCTTCTTGACAGGCATTTATACTTGGATGTCCAGTAGACATCTCAGAACTAACATTTCCCAACAGGGTTTCTTGTACATGCGCCCACAGATGGGTTCTCTGTCAGTGAGCATCGTCACAGTACATGGTGCCTCTGTTTACCCACATGATCACACGTGGAACTTACAGTCGTCAGTGATGCCTCTCTGTCCCAGAGAAGACAACTCCACAGCAGCTATTATGCTCTCTGCTTCCAGAATGTCACTGGAATATCACTGCTGTACACTTTCATATTGTCATATTAATCTGAGCTATCACTGTTTCTGAGGTAGATCTTGCTGAATTCAATTCAGTCTTCCTCCCTTCCCTTGGAAGTCAGTTCTTTCCAGGATCATTCTTCAAAAAAGGAATCAGAATGTGATTGTGTGTGTAAAATCAGATTTCACTTTCCTAGGGTTTATTTTCTTTCCTACTGAGAACATCACCTAAAGCATCACTTTGCCTTACACACCCACATTTGCTCAACCTGCCTCCTGGCCACCTTTTAGAGTCACCTCTGACCTTTGTCCCTTTGTTCACTTTGTTCCTGCAGTTGACTTCATGAATTGGTGTAATGCTTGGGTACCAATCCTCAGGAATTGTGTTCTTTAATGTGAAGGTCAGTCAGGTGGGGGCACAAGTGGAGACATAGGAGAGGCCCCCGAAGACAGTTTCTTATACTCAACAGGTCCTAGAGATGAGTCACTGGGGAAGGGCCAGGTTTAGAATAGAGAAGTAAGGGGTACACTCAGGCTAGACACTTTATTAGTGTTTACACAGGGAAGGCAAGGTGAAACAAGGCAAACAGTTTAGGGCTGGCTAATTTGAATAATTTCCTAGGTCTCTAAACTATAGGCCTGATCCCTAGATACCTGGCGCCAGGCCCTGGGATGATTCCCGCAGAGGAACAGTGCTGCCTCCATGGTTCCTGGGCCAGCTGGAAGTGGTTTGGTTCTTGGTTGGTCAGTTTGCATATCAGAGGCATGCTGCCTCCTGACTCCTTTGCTATCTCTAAGGATTAGCTAGCCCCAGGAGGGCCAGCCTCTCCCCAGCCAGAAAGTTTTTTAAGATGTTAAGATATCATGATATACAGAAAATAAAAGACAAACAATAGAATACGGGAACACAGAGTCCTCTACGTACCAATGAGAGAAGAGAGGTTAGGGTAGCACATCTCTTTCTTCTGCCCTTTGGCCAGGAGATGTCACTTAATGCTTTTGCTTACATCTCATTTTCAGGAGTTAGTCACACGGACACACCTAGATGTAAAGGCTGCTGGGGAATACAGTCCATGAATGGGCAGCCAATTTCCAGAAACACCTGGACACTCCAGAATAGGGGCACGAGTCTCGGAATCTTGGGTGAATCCCTCATTAACCTACTGCTATTCCTTGAAAACCCTATGAATGTTCTCTTGGTGGGTATTTTACTTGACATTCCTTTTGCCTTGAAACACTTTTCTCAGACCTCTTCACGGCTCATTTCCTTACTTTATTCTGTTCTTTGTTCAGATATCCCCTATTTACAGTGGCCTTCCCGACAGCCCACTGTGTCTTAATAGCACCTGGCAAACTGGTGCCATAGTACATATTTACCATTTATTTTCTTCACCCCACTCAAAAGTAAGCTCCGTGACTTCAGAGATGGCCTATTGTATTTCCCACACAGGGCAGTGCAGAAAACCATGTATGGTAAAGTCTAGGAGCTAAAAATATTTAAATTGAGAGCTTTGAAAATTAAGAAAATAATATTTCTAAATATTAGGAAAGGAATTATAAAATCTTTGAGCAAATATGCAAGAACTGATATAGTTTCAGCAAGTGGGGAACTATACTATACTCTCAGACTTACAATTGGGTTCATACAAAGTGTTATTCTGGAGTGTGGATATTATTTTTATGAAAGTCACCATCATAAAATATTTTTGAGCAAGAAAGAACATAATCTAATTTGCTATAAGAAATATAATTGTGAATGAAGTTTAAATGGGGGGGGGGAGAGAGAGAAAGAGAAGGAGAGAGAAAGAAAGGGAGAGGGAGAGAGGGCTTGGGGTAGGGGAGAAGACTGGAAGAAGGAATACCAGAGGATGATCAGGGAAGGGGAGGAAAGTGGAATGTAACAAGTACATTGTCCACACAGAGAAGTGAGGCTTCAGTAATGGTCCCTGTCTTCAAATGATCTCCCAACACTCTTGTGACGTAGGCATTATTTTCCTATATTTTACAGGTAACAATACCAAATTTTTGAAGATAAGTGACTTTGCTCATGATTATACAGTTAATAATTGGCTCAAATAGATTTGTGTGGCTACAAACTGAATTTTTGTTTTTAGGATATCGTGGCAGGCAGGGCAATGGATCCTTCCAAGGATAAGAGGGCCTGTTTATCAGTGTCGGCTAATGATGGGACAACAGGTGAATTGTGGGGAGACAGCGATAGGGTGGAGTGAAGAGGGAATGACACCTGATGGCAGTGATCACGAGAGAAGGCTTCAGGGGAGGAGCAGATTTCCCAAGGAGGGCAGGGGTAACTTCAGCTGCTCTGCCTTGGGTTTCGTATACTGGGTGACTTATTTGGGGTTAATGTGTAGAAAACCATTAGAAATCTGATTTTAACTATTCACAGACAGATGCTGACTAGTTAACAACTTTATTCTGCAATTTATAATTTTATACATTATTATTTTTAAGATTTTGTGATTAATATTTCCACCCAAAATACTTCCTAGCTTGTGAACGCACAAATAAATCCACCATTGGACTAGGAATTAATGGCTGCTGGCCTCAGCAATGTAAATACTTTCATGCATTGAGTTTACCAAGGATCACAGAGGTTCTGTTGAAAGGCCAAGCACAGGCTGGCTGGAGAGCCACAAAGTAAATAATGATACATGTTGGATATCAAATTAGAGCAGGTGTCTAGCAGGAGGCCTCAAGCTTTGGTATCAGGCCCAGCCTTATTTAACACTCTCAGTGATGAACTGGAAAAGCAGGTAGACAGTACATCAGGCTTGAAGACATGCTGTAAAAAGCAGAAATGCAATAACTTGCAGACACATCTAATTCACAAATATAGTCTAAGGGAGATAACTGTTACATAGTATGGAGCCATATTTAATTAGATTTATGGAACTGTAGAGTAAGTGATGAGATATGCAGGTCATCATTTGGATTAATTTTTTCCAACTTTTTAATACATAAACCATAGAGAAAGAAACTATTTGGAACCTCAGTGTAAAAGGAGGGTTCAGCTTAGGAGACGACAAGGGTCAGCCACCACAGGCTCTGTCTGGCACTCAACACTGGGGGGAAACCCCTTCCCATCCCTGTAGCCCATTTGAGGCAGAATGTGAGGATGCTCTAAGAAAAGGCCATTTTTTGGCAAATCTCTTAAAAAACTTACTTGATTAGATATGGCAATAGAACTATTTATGAGAAAAGAACAAAATTTGAGCCTGTTAATTTTAGAAAAGAATTGTTTCTCAAAAGTATAATAATAAGGGTTTGGTGTTTTAACACAATTAAGATTATTGTTGTTTTACTCTATTTTTATTTTTATTATTGATATATTTCTAATGCTAAATTATAACTACCAAAGATTATTAATCTTAAAAATTACAATAAGGTATAATACAATTAGCTACCATTTTAAAAGGTATTGTTAAACAGGGATTAGGATTTTTCATTATATATGTATGAAGCTGTTATTTAGAAGAGATTTGGTGAGGGTACATATCTTGCCCAGGGATATGTAGCTAGTAAGTGGTAGACCTCAAATTCAAACCCACAATCTGTCTGATGTCAAAATTTCTTGAAATCTGGAGTACTGTGTCTCAGAAATGTGAGCGCCCCAAAGACAGTGGCGGGGGGGTTGGCAGTGGGGTCACAATGGCCCCAAGAACACAGAGGCCAGCTTGCTTTCATTTCCTAGGAGTTAAATTAGACTTTAATGTAGCTGTCCTGGGGCCTTCTTTCAAGAGTTTGTTTATATTATTCTACTTCCTAACTTAAAATAATATAAATTTCATCCAGATTTCTGTTTAGTCCAGAAGTCCCTGATAATTTCTTCCTTATTTTCTTTTTCCTAATACCATTTTTAAGAGACATTTAAAGTTGTATTTTTTCACTTAATGTACCTGCATATTGTAAGACATTGTGTGCTTTCTATAACAAAATGTATATTGATTTTAAGTGGTATCACCTGACTTGTAACACGGCCAACTCTGAATATAATAATATAAGTCAGTAGCATTCTTTTGCAGCCTAAAATCACTAAGGAAAACAATCTTAGTTTTTCCCACTCTTAATAGACATTTATAGTCCTCACTTAACAGTAGTAACACAGAGCACACTGAAATTATATTGACTCTCACAAGTCATTTGCAATTACCAAAAATAACAAGGTTACAGGTGACATGTAATATAATTAAAAACATTGTTCCGATATCTATATATAAGGCTCCACAGTGAGAGAAAGACAAAGAACAAGGGGTGATATAAATTCTTTTTAAGGTCTAATGAAATACTTGCAAAAATTGGTATGTTTTAAACTAAGAAATATTTAATTTTCTAAATATGTATTTTCAGCAAGAAGGGAAGTGAGGATGAAAGAGAGAGAGAGAAATATTGATGTGAGAGAAAAACATTGATTGGTTTCTACTTGTAGTGACCTGACCTTACCGGGGACCAAACCCACAACCCAGGCGTGTGCCCTGAATGGGATTTGAACTGTCGACCTTTCACTTTGTGGGATGATGCACAGCCAAGTGAGTCACACCACTCAGGGACTGAAAACCAAATTCGGACAGATGCCAACATATTGGTATCCTACAGAATAATTTTATGACTAAAAAATAATTAACTTGAAAATATGAAACTAAATGTAATATAACAATGTAAATAAGTTCAAAGAAAGGCTGGGAAATTAAACACACATGTTTATTACAGTAGTATACTTTTAAATAACTAAGGCACTGATTAAATAAATCAAGAGATTAATAAAAAGTGATCCATTAAAGAATCAAAGAAAAAATGTATATGCACTAAGGATTATTTTTAATTTTTGTTACTGAAAGCAAACTTAAAAATATAACTATGCTAAGATTTACCTTTAAATGCTTTTATTAGGAAAAATGCTGAAAATAATTAAGATTAAACTCAAGAAGTTAAGAAAAGACAACAAAAATTAGAATAAATAATAAGCTTAGTAGTATATAAATTATTTAATGAAAAAAATAAATTGGATAAGCAAGTGGAAATTTTCTTAATTTAGGCATTTATCATTTACATTAACATTTATTTCTTGCCCAAAGATTGTATGTCATATTTAAAGATGAGTATTCAAAGTTGCTTCTCCATTCTCTACTGATATTCAAGAACTCAGGTTGAAAAATATACCAGGTGTGAGTATATGTGTATGTATGTTTTTATATATGTGCTTGTGTATATGCATGTGTGTATACATTGCATCTATATTAATGTGATGTCATGTAGTTTAAAAATATAAAGATGATTGAGTCTCATCATTCTTTGGGTGAGTGCATTATGGTCAGAATCTTATTTTTCACAGGTAATTTGGGGGACCCCATGACAGATTAATTTAGGATAGGTTAAGGGCAGCTAAGAGGGCCCTACTAAGGTCATGCCAAATGTACAAAGGATCAGAATGAACTATTTGGTGACGATCGAGGGAGCTTGGGGTGGAGTAGTACAGGACACCCACCAGAGTACTAGCTGAATGCTCGTGACAATGACTGACGTTAACTGAGAAAGGAACTATGGGAGGAGATGCAATTTGAGGTGGTGTGGAAAATTTCCAGTTTTTGACCATGCTAATTTTGGGTTATTTATTGGTCTTATGGGTGAACACATACTACAGAGAGAATGTAAGGCTCATAAGACCAAATAGAATGCAGACCAATACTTAGGATTCATAAGCATATAAACTGCCATTGAAAATTCAGGGTAGGGCCCTGGCTGGTGTGGCTCAGTTGACTAAGTTCAGGCCTGTGAACCAAAGAGTTGCCAGTTTGATTCCCAGTCAGGGCACATGGTTGGGTTGCAGGCCAGGTCTCCAGTTGGGGACACATGAGAGACAACCACACATTGATGTTTCTTTCCTTCTCTTTCTCCCTTCCCCTCTCTCTGAGAATAAATAAATAAAACCTAAAAAAAAAAAAAAGTCCCCGGTAGGAAGATACTGTTCAAAAATAATCCATGGAGTGAGGAAAACAATGGTAGGGTGGAGCTCTTGGGACACTACTGTAAATTTAAAAGCTTCATGTAGAACAGCAGTTCCCAAGCTTTTTGACACCAGGGACTGCTTTTGTGGAAGACCATTTTTCCATGGGCCTGGGGTTAGGGGGCACAGTTTTGGGATGATTCAAGCACATTACATTCAAGTTCACCTTTTCTACTGTGTGGCCCACTTCCTAACAGGCTCAGATGGGTACCAGTTTGTGGCCTGGAGTTCAGGGATCTCTGGTGTAGAAGATAATGGGGGATAAGGAGATCCAGGGCTATGTAGGTTCAAACATCAAGAGATGATCAAACATATTAATTATCAACCATGCCCTGAACAGCAGGAATATTTATTAAAGGAAGTCTGAAAGGCAAAGAGTAGGAACTTTAATATTAATCTAAATTTAGGTCTTACAAGTAGGGTGTGTGTGGAAATAGGGTGCAAGTTATACATGGTGTTAGTCTCTATAGGGTAAGTAGGTAAGCAAATGAGGCCTTTAAAAATGCAAATGGTCTGTGTTAGGCTACGAGACCATGTAAGAAATAGAAGATTGTATGGAGAGTAAGATCCTGGATATTAAGATTTAGTAGATAGAACAGTTTCAAGTAATGACACATCATTTGGCTTTTAGTATGGGTAGGTAGACATGAGGGTTCTTGAACTTAAGAAAAGTTACTATCTGAGGATCTTTCAGGTGCCAGATGAGTCATCCACAGTAATGTTGAGGTCTCCCAAGATGATTACAGAACCTAAGAAAGCAGATCACTGTTAACCCAGGAGCGACATTTTTTAGAGATCGCTAGGGAATGCAGAGAGTTCAGTGGGTGAGAAGAATGAATCAATGAACGCAGAATAATGACCAGGGAGCAGCAAATGCAGTATCAGGCAGTCTCTAAAGCAGAAGGATGATGGAGCTTGCTGTGCTGAGACTGAGTGTGGTAGGACTGAGTGTGCAAAGTGTAATGAAGTGTGGGTGTGACCATTAGGATGGGGATCAGGGACCTGGACATCCTGAAGAACGGGAAGGGCTGGCACCAAAGGTCCCGGAGTGAACACAGTCTTTAATGTGGATTTGGGACATAGTAGTGTCATCAGACTTTAATTTCTAAGTGCACCCCTGCTGTAAATAGTGAGTTTAGATATAGTCATATTAAAAAAATAATTGTGATATCTGTATATTGGTGTTAGGGCTGAAATTAGTAAATGTTGACATGGAGAAATACAAACTTTCCTCTTTGTCCTATTAGTAGATGCATGTACTTCTTACTTAATATACTTTGCTAAATAAATGAGTCAGTAAAAAAATAGGTATGGGAGGTTATATGGAACCTAGGATTCTGTTGTGAGTAGACTCCCTCTACTGGTGAATTCAGTGTTACTAAACTTTTCTGTAGTTTTCCCATGGTTTTTCTTATGTTTACCTCATGGCCTAACTGAAGCAGAGTAACAGTATGACTGAGATATTAATGTCTTGGAAAATTATACTTAACCCAATGTACTCAGTTGCATGTTTTCATGATATATTATTGACATATATAATTATACTGATAGACAAAAAATGGAGTTTCAGTATTAGCCACCTGCCACTATGAAGAAGAAAAACCTAAACCAGTTATTATAACATTGAACTTTCTGACCAATTAGTAAAGTCTGAGGTGCTGTGTATATCATAACACATGCTTTTAAGTAATTTTTTGAAGTATGTAACTTTCGGAGGAGGTGCTCCCTAGCTTCACGGGAGCGTAGGAACGCGGGTTGCGGAGAGATAGGAGCAGGTAGTGGGAGGTGGGGGCGTGCTGTGCGGCCCCACGGCCACGAGTGGGGTGAGGACACTGAGTGCATGGAATGCGGCAGGACTGAACTGAAGACAGGCTGAAGCGTAAAACATGCACTGGATTTTGAAGACTTAATATGGAAAAATGTAAAATATCTCAATAACTTTAAAAAGCTGACTACACATTTAAGTGATTGAATGTTTTTCCTACTGTGGTAAATGAAATATATTATTAAATTTTTCACTCTATTCTTTTCATTTTAAAAAAATCTGACTTCTATCCAATTTAAAATTATATATATAGCTCATATTATATTTTTATTCAACAGTACTGCTGGAAAAGGAGAACCAAAGGCAAATACATCAAATCGATGTTTTTTGCCTTTGAGAGTGACATCTTACACATACAACTACTCAGAGTGAAGTCTGCAGAATCCCCTGTAAACTTTCACATGTAATACCAGTATTATTTCTTAATATCACACATTACCATACGATATTTTAGATTGCCCTCAACCCTAAGGGATTTGTTCACCTTCTTGCCTCCCCATTTTGGCCAGAAGCCTCATGCTGAATGAGATCGTTTGTCTGCACTGCCACTGATACAATAGCTTGCGTAGGAAGGCATGTCAAATTTCCATACTTCTGCTGCAGAGCCAGCAGCGATTGGTGCCCAGGCAGAAATACCCGAGGAATGCCTTCCTGGAGTCTGGTGTTTCTGTGGCATTTAAATGCAATGGCTGCAACAGTGTCTGAAGAATCGGTCGTGATTTATTCCTGTCAGGTACACTGCCAGAGGGATGTTCTCTTCAAAAGGGTTTGTTATCAATCCTACTCCCCATCTCTGAATACATCTAGGCCTAGCTTTTTGTTCAAGTAGGCAGATATGAACTATATGTGGAAAAATATATAAGTTGCCCAAAGAATTGGCAAATATGATAATGAATGGGCAAATTTTGTTTTTAGCATTTTTGACTAATGACAGGTTACAAAATGGATTTTTGCTTTTCAATTTGCCTTTTAGTTGCTACTAAAATGTAAAAAAAAATTGTCTGGAAGAAGAAAGCTTAGATATAATCTACTGAGTGATTCTGCAGAAAAATCCGAGCAGCCTACAAAGACATTGGACACTCTCTTCCCGAAGTGCACTGAGTAGCTGACGCATAAACAGAACTGGCTTTTGACAGGAGGTCATGCTGGGACAACTTCCCCAGCTAATAAAGCCAGCTACCACATATCAGAACCTCAGCCTTATCAAACTCACCAGAAACGGGAAAATGGGAGAATGAGTAAGTAACCAAGTCAAGAATAGTAATTTTTTTGCAACGACCTATTACAAAAACAATAAACATTAATTAGGATAAAATAGCAATTATATTTATGTAATAAAATGGTAACTCTCCCTAACGTATTATACTTATGCATTGCTGTCTGTGTAGATTTACTAGTGTTTGGTAAAAGAATGCTGTTTCCTAAGTCATAATACCTTGCTCAAATATAAAGGAAATGAAACCTTAACTGACCTCTGCAAGGACACAGGGACTGTGGTACTGATAGAATGATAGGCTTAGCCTGGGCAAAATGGTGGGCTTAGCCTTGTTTTGATAAGAGGTATCAGACCTCTCTTTTCGAGGCTTCTCTGCTTTGGAAACCCCTCCATGCTTCATTCTCAGGGACGGTGTCTTCCTGTTGCCTCCAGAATGCCCAGCCCCCTTGTGTGGTGGCTATGAATATTAGTGGACAAAAGGGTAAACCAAAAAGTATATATAGTGTATCACTCCCACCTGCTGAGCGGCATGAAAGGCAATCCCAGCTTGAGCTCTCTGTTCTTCGGATTCATGTAAGAACCCTGTGCATAGTAGGGCCAGGTGACAGGATAAGCATCAGGTCATTTACCTCTGACTGCATGAGACTTCAGCAGAGATCCAGTCACTGCCTTCAATTCTGAAGCACTTTAGTGTCCTCCGAGAGAACTCGGAAGGGTCTGGTTCACTTACGAAAGATAGAACAGTCCCATCTGTTTCTCCCGCCTCCAGCTCTGCTGATGGGGACATAACTCTCTGAAGCTGTGTGTTTTCCTCTTCTATCTGCTCCCTGTTGCTTAGAGAAACTCAGCATGGCCCCTTGTTCTAGAGCTTGAGCCTCGTCCGTTCCCCTCCCTCCCGGCTCACAATTTCCAGAGATAGAGAGCAGTCTGGTTCAGAAAGACTTTGAAAAGGAAAGCACAGTATGGCATCCTGGTTCTGAGGTATGAGATGTTAACATTGATTATTTCTTTCTTAGTTCTCTCTGTTGCATAAGTTTCAGATTGAATCCTGCCTTGAGTCCTTAATACCATCTCAAGTTATTTAACATGCACCTCATGGAAGACATCTAGAACTGGGAATTGAACTAAGGGCTCCACAGTCGCTACCTTGTTCTCCCATTCTCCTTTCCGGTACCTGTGAGCATTCATTCAAGTTTTCTTCAGCTCAGAGCGTAGGTCATGGTCACCGCAGAACTGAGGGAATTTGACTCATCTCAGTATATCATGGGGCTGAAGTTTCCCAGCAGGACTTTCTCAACCCAAAGCTTTTTATTATGATGCTAGACTTTCCCTTTCACTCAGTCTTACTTAACTCCATGGTAATGAAAAGAAATTAATCTGTATTTCCCCCAATTAAGCAGAGAAGCATAGTGCAACCACAAATCTCTGGATGTACACCCTAACAGTTCAGGGTTAACCTACCCACTCTGCCTTCCATATTCATTTCCCTGCATTTTCTCTATTCGCTCTCACTGGAGAATAGGGGAAGAAGGATTGAGAATTCTTTTCCTCACTCTTAAAATAGAGATTATATAAGAAACCAAGGAAACTTCAATGATGTGCATGCCATGTGCATTAGATGGGGAAACTTCTAGATGACTGATAAGTTCTCAGTGTCTCAGGGTGCCTCTCTGCATCAAAGTCAAGTCTCCACCATGTCGGAGCTCTTGATGTCAGAGAGCTGGTTATGGCTCTCTCCTGACACTAGCGATGCACTGGCTTTCCACAGCAACAACATACCTCAAACATTTTATATTTTGTGACTTTAAGAATATTCAATATTTTAATAAGCCCAATGTATTTTAGGGTCTTTCCAGATTTACTGAGACATTCATGTCCATCCAGAGTCATTTCTTGTGTTATATGCAGGCCTGACATATTACTTATGGACATTTGGAAATATTCTCAAAAGCAGATTTCTGAGTGCTAGGGTCAGAGGGTTCACAAAATGCAGTGCTCCTTTCAAAGTTCTATAAGCATGCCTGATAATTGTGGAAGCTCATATGTAAAATAGGTGAGACTCTCAGGAATAAACTATAAAAATAGCATTAAGTTAAATCCCTTAGAAGATCGATAGAAGAATGAATGTCGAATAGTCATTTATACCATCTAATTATCTTCAGAATCATCTTAGTTATTTGTTAATTATACACACATGAATCATATGGTATTTCAGCTCACTTACATAGTTTTGTGCTGTATATGTTCTACAATGTTTGGAAATTTAGGATATGACATTATCAAAAGAAGATATTCTGTCATGAATTATGGGAAGAATTCAAATAAACCAAGCCTTCAAGCAGTTTAACCACTCAAATGAGATGCTTTCCTGAGTCATTTCACTGGGTCATATTCCAAACTTTCCTCTTACATTGCTGACAAACAAGAACAAAATAATGAAAATATCCAAAGGTCTGAAACAATTGCAGGATTTATGTAACAACAAACAGACATTTGAAGTTTAGATGCATTAACAGTTATTTATATTCCTGTTACTTTTATCAGAACAGACCCATCTTCTCCAAATACAGGTTAAGACTTAAATGTGAATCAGTGTGCCAAAAACATAAATTGTAAACTTAAAGTAATTTTTCACATCAAAAACATTTTAAATTTTTTTCAAAACATACTGTTTCATTTGGGTGTAAGAAAACTCATAGATACTGATCGCTTCTGTAAGCTTGGGCCCTTTTTATTCCCATCACCACCTCCCTGGAAGCACACGTCATTGCCATTATGGTGCAGATGACGGCTACCGCTCAGAAAATTAAACCTGCAGCCCTGGAGTGCACAACCTAAAGAATGCGTGTCCACCTCCAGTGCTTTCGGAATGAGGCAGAATAAGAGAATGCCAGGAGATCACCGGGAGAGCTGGCCGAAGCCTCTGCTACTGCTCTCTCCTCAAGCAGTGATTTTCAACCGGTGTGCCCCAAGAATTTTTTTTATTTTATATATATATTTTTGTTTTCCTTGTTGTTCAGTACAGTTTTCTGTCTTTTACTCCCATCCTAGCCCACACCCCCAGTCCTCCCCACCTCCCTCCCATTTCCACCACCCCCTAGTTTTTGTCCACGTGTCCTTTATACTTGTTCCTGTAAAACCTTCCCCCTTTCCCCTGAAATTCCCTCCCCTCTCCTCTCTGGTCTTTTTTTTTTCTTTAGCAGCATGCAATACCTGACTTTTTAGTCAGGAGCACTGGCCTCCTTTCCCTTAGATTATCAAATTAAAAAAAAAAAAAGGACAATAGCCATCCTAACAATAGCTATCCCATATGAATGAATCCAAATTATACCTATTTTTGTCAGATCCTCCAAAAATATAATATGTTTTTTGGTGTGCCACAGAATTTAGTAATTAGCTTATGTATGCCATGAGATGAAAAAGGTTTGAAAATGCCGAACTAGAGTAATTTGATGAATGAAAGTAAAAAGGAGTTATAATTACTTTAAAGCTCAAAGCTTATATACGAGTGAAAGACAGGCACTGCTATCTTTGTGGCTCTGCTAAAAACATTCATTTTTCCAAGGTGCTATTTCATATGAAAGAGAATTAAGATAGCAGCTTGGAAAATGACTCAGGTGAACAGCTTCGTGTAGTTTCTCAAATCCATAATTACTTCTTTTCGATCGCGGGCAGCGCCTCTAACAGGCAGGATCTGTGCTTTCGGGAAGAGGAGGCAATGGGTGATTTCACTTGCTTTTTCCTAACCTGTCTCCAAGCAATTTATTTCAAAAAAAGATTTCTTCAAGCAAAAATTTCTTTTGTTTGGCTGCCTACTGTAAGAAATATGAAGTGTGACGCTTGAGTGTGCTGCAGGGAAAATAAAGACACTGTCTCCCTCTGACTGTATTTTTGTAGGTGAAAGATTTCATATCTCTGGTGTCCAGTTTTTTGTGTATTTTATGTTTAAACTCTAACCACAGCGATTGGACTAGAAAGATGCTTTTCGAACTTGTTTAAGCAGCACAACTTCTTTATTTAAATAAAGTTTTAGCACAAGTTGTTACATATAGATGCACAAGTAAAATTTTATTGAAATAAAGTTTCTTATAAGCTTCAATTCATCATGTTTATTTGTGACAAAGGCACTAAATGGCACAAGGAACTTAATTTAATCAACACAAAAAAATTGAAATCTAATTTTATGCTTAACAAATTATTCTATTAACATTAGATTCCAATTTCTTTCTGTATTCTGTGTATAGAAAAACCCGACAGTTTTTTAAAACCTTTTTAAAGCATGTTTTTTCTATTTTGGGATTCTCTAATTAAACTAATCTAGAAGTTTATAAAGGTTGCACTAGGAAATTTTCTCTTTTAAAGATTTTATTTATTTATTTTTAGAGAGGGAAGGGAGAGGGAGAGAGAGAGAGAGAACCATCAATGTGCAGTTGCTGGGGGACATGGCCTGCAACCCAGGCATGTGCCCTGACTGGGAATCGAACCTGCGATGCCTGGTTCCGCAGCCCGAGCTCAACCCACTGAGCTACGCCAGCCAGGGCTGCACTAGGAAATTTTTATGTCCAAGGTCAATCACTTAAAATTTCTATAAATTGCTCACATTCCTCTTAAAATTTTTCCAGGTGGAGGAAATTTAGTTTTTTTGTTAGAAAATTTCTTTATTATTAGCTATTAAGCACCAGCTTAATACTGTAGAAAATTTCAAATCACCCTTTGATAACTCATCCCCTCCCCCAAATCCTTGATAATCAACTTTTAAAATAGAGGCACGTTCTCTTCTGTCTTCTGCATGAAACTTGATGAAATAAAGGCACAGAACTGTGTGCATCCTGCTGTAAAAAGCAGCTCTCAGCTGCAGAAACAGTGTCTGCCGGCTCTCCTTACTGTCCGGGTCCTGAAAGACTCTTGTTCATGAATTGCCCTGTCACCAAGCAAGTCCACCACTTGCTGGGTTTATCATTCTGAGGGTCAGAAACTCTGAGGGTCCAAGTCTCAATCCAGTCTCTTGTCGTAGCTGGTGTGCATAGGCCGGCACCACTTCATCTTCCTGTCTGTTTGCAGGTTGGCATAAACTGCGTGAAGTAGAAAACCAGGCTCTCCAGGAATGGGAAAATTAGTGCTTCCCAGTGTATACATTTCTTACTCTCCTTGGCTTTTGGAATTGCACTTTTGGAGTTTCTTTAGACACTCCGAAATGTAGAGCATTATGTATATCAAGGTTCTATCAGCTTCATTCTTAATAGTTTTTGAAGAAGACATTGGCCTTGACATGGTAGATGGCTTCACCCACAATATGTGTATCTTTTGTCACTCTGGGGGCGGGTCCTGTGAACTGACGTGTGACAGGCAACAGTGCCAAGTTTCCCATGTGTTTGGTGTCGGGCCCTGTGAGAGAAGAGTGATAAGCCAGCATCTTTGCAACCCCCAAGTTTCCTAAAGAAAGCCTTTAAATAGATTTAATTCTCCAAGTTATGCAGAAAATGACAAAATACTCTGTATTATAGTCAGTGATGTGCGGGTAAATGTTTAACAATGGCACACAAAGTCCTGATTCATAGTGTTTGCCAGTTTTTGTGGTGTAAACATTCAAAACATAGCTGATTTCAAGATATTAACTGGAGCTCACCGAACTGGAAACTGGGGAAGGATGCACCCAGTGGGCTCTCCCATTCTAATTCCAGCTGGCCCAAACATACAGATGAATTAGTGTTGTTCATGCATATAATGTTTAACAACCTCAGGCACTTAGAATCTATCTCTCTGCTTGATACTGAATGCAGGTTTCCAAATGGATTTGTGTGTGTGTGCCTCTTGCATCTAAATTTGAAACATCAATCTCATTCCTGATAGTGTTACATATTTAGTGTGGTAATAGTCTTACTGCACTGCCAGTTTTAGTTGGTTAAAATAATATCAGCTAACCATACACACTAATGTACTCGTGCTTGAGAAGTGTAAAATAAATATGTGTCATCACTTCAAATATTTCTAGCTGTACCTTGCTTTAGAATAACATATAAAATTTGATTTAAGTAAAAGTTAATTCTGGAATTTTTCCCTTTAGATTATAGATAACTGAAACTTCTAAAATTCACAATTCATTAAATTTACTAAAATTCCTAGTTTATTTTTACACCGCTGTGAAAGGAGGTAGCATCCATGCAACATGCCATAATGATATCAACTCACTTATAGTTGCTCCTGAAATTTTCTTGTTATTACTTTTGTACCTTGAGCAATAAAATAGTACTTTTTATTACTAAAATTATATGGATGTCTGTTAAAACTGATCTGAAAGATAGGTTTTCTCTTTATTTGTATGTCAGATGTAAACACCTTCTTAAATATTAGTCTTTAACAGATCAGAGCATTTCTTTGGCTTGTATTTTTACTCAACAGAACTGAATGCATTCTGGAGTGTCTTGCTAGTGTTAGGTATTTGTTGTAGTGTCAGTAGCATTGGGGTGAGGAAGAGTTTCCTGATAGTGAGAGATTCTTCCTTGTGTGTGCTAAAGTCACTTATTTTCACCTGCATTTTCAGTTTCAATTTCATATTTTGAAAGCATATTTTTATAATAATAAAGCTGTTCACTTTAAGCTGCAGAGAACTATCTTATATTTATTCTTTGTACTGTTCTATCTCAAAATGATGTTATAATTTAATGGCAACCACTGAAATACTGTAAAAACATTGTTTTTGGTAAAAAATAAAACCAGGGACTGGTCATTTTTATTATCATAAAAGTGGCTTCTTAGATACTATATATATATACATAGTACATAGTATATTCTATATGCATATAGTATATAGTATATAGTATACTATACTATGAATCTATACTATACTTTGTATATACTATAGTATATACTATGTATTGTATATACTATATGTATATACTATTGTATATACATGTATATATAGTACGATATATATATACATATATATAGATATAGATATATATCCTAGATTTGTCTTTAGGTGACTGTGTTTTTGACCCAAAACCCTTATTTTATATCCCTCTATTAATATTTTCAGCATTAAAAAAGCATCTGTTGCTAGTCCAGGCAAATCTTGTTTTATGTGCTTTGCTTTATTGGTCTTTGTAGATAATGAATTTTTAAAAATTAAAGGTTTGTGGCAACCCAGATGAGTCTATTCATGCCATTTTTTTCAACAGCATTTACTCACTTTCGAGTCTTTGTGCCACATTTTGGTTAAAGTTAGAGGTTATTTTAGCAGTCGGTGTGAGGAAGGATGGTGCTCTGGGTAAGGCAGTGGAAGTGAAGGTAAAATGAATAGATTCAAGTACATTTTGGAGATATCGTCCAGACTTGCTGATAAACATTGGGAGTGAGAGAAGATTCTGAGAGTTTTCACTTAGTCAACTGTGTATTGTTTTCTAAAATGGGGAAAAATGTAAGAATGTGAGAGTATAGAGAATAATAATCATCTTGGATTATGTCTGTGGTGATGCTTATTGGAGATTCAATAGCGATGTCAAATGAACAATAGAGTCAAGAGTTCAAGATGGAGAGGTCTGTAATGAAAATAGATATTTGATAGTAATCAGCACACCAAAGGTGTTAAAGCCACAACACTTGAGATCAGCTACAAAGAGAGTCTAGTGAAGAAAAGTTGTAGAAGCAAGGTCTTAGATGTCCCAACTTCAGTGGGAAGGGAGAAGATGAGAAGTAAGAAAAGGGAATGGAAAAGTAGCCAGTGAGAGAAAAAGGAAGACCAGGGTGCCCAAAGAGGAAGTGCTGAGAGCGGGAGGGGATGTCCAGCTGTTGAAAATTGATAACATGCCCAGTGAGGTAAAGCAACAGGGATTATTGGATTTTGCAACTTGGAAATGTTTGTTACCCTTGATCAGCATGAAGAGGATAGAAGCTCGACAGGAAGGGGTTCAGTGTAGAATCGGTGGTTGTAAGAGGACACTTCACACAGACACATTTTCTGTGAAAGGGAACTAGAGAGATGGGGGACAGCAAGGGCTGTCGTATGGAGTCAAATGATAGCTTTTTAAACATACTGATCAGTATGCCTGTAGAGATACTGAACTCATCTTAATATTAAAGAAAATGTCTATAGCATATATTTTATAACCATATGCTATATGGTTATAACATTTAATAGAAAATGTAACATTAAATTATAGATGAACTATGTAGATTTTGTATTTCTAGCATAGGTGCTATTTTATGACAATAAGTGAAAATGCAGAATCAATGAAATCCTGGGTTAATGCAATGTTCCCTTTCTATTTATTGGCAGCTGTTTTTATTACACTCCTGAGCATCTGCTAGACTGTTGGGTTTTTTTTTTTCAAATGAATTACATAATTATTTACATCCTATCATTTCACTTCTATTTTGTGAAACAATGAGCTTAAAGCTGTGCTTTGCATTTTAACAGTGTGGGTAGAATTGATTTAGGTAACCCTTCTACATCATTGTAATGCACAGAAGACCACAGGGTTATTATTGCCTAATTTTTAACACAGAAACTTCTGAAGACATCTAATTGGCTGGTGGTTCAGGGCTGCTCACTGGAACCTATTGCTATTGCTTTGCAGGGATTACTGAAGGTTGTATCAAAACTACAGAGTAATATGCAAATAATATTCTTCTGGGTTGTCGTGAACCAAGAGGGTGCTGCTTATGTGTGGGATTATTTGAACAGGACAGTTGCCTTGACCTATGCAATTAGTTATACTCTGAAGTTAAAAAAAAATGAGATTGGTGAATGGGGGATGGTTTGGCCAACTCAGAAGAGTCTGTTAGGTAAAAGCTTTCAAACACAAGCATAGGGAGATATGAATTTCAGGTTGTCAAATGAGAAATAGGGAAACATGTTAGCTGTGGGACTAGATTTGTTATAGAGAACTGCTCTGTAGCTGGTACCCCGCCTCACAAGACAGCTGCAGGCCCACTCACACTGTGGTGAGGTGACTGGGGCCCCCCAGTGCTGTGCAGTGCACCCCTGACATGAGCGTGACGGTCGTGTCTGGAGGAATTTGATCACAAACTCGAAAGAGAAGCCAAGCCAAGAGAAATGATGCAGAATTTGAAGAATGTGGTATTAGAATTAAAAGATTTTATAAAATAATGAATTGTTCTAGATAAAGAGTTAATATATACACATTACAGGATGTGTAGAATAGTGGCGTGAAAGAAATGTTCATGACGCGGTGTTTACCTTGCAGCCCACTGTGTTGCTTCATCAGAGCCCCACCTTGCTTTTTCCTTCTGGCTTCCTTAGCTCTCCTCTCCTACCAGCTGCACCACCTTGCATTGTTGGCACAAGTTATGTAGTGAGGTGCTAATAATGAATTTAGCTATGTAGATACATAATCTGCATTTGCTGCCCATAAAAATCACATTGTCTATTCAGTAATAGAATACACTTTAATGACCTAAAACAAACAATAACAATCTATCAATCCCCCAATTACTACTAGACTAATTTCTAAAATCTTAAGAAAATTCAATATAATTATCAACTCATTTTATGATTTGTTGCCAACCTATTTCTTAATATATTCATAAAGGACTGGCCTACATTATTTTAAGATCAGTCTCATTTTTTACTAAATATTAAGCAAGGTTTCACGTTTATGAAGAATATTCTTAATCTTCATTTTCTATAGTTCAAAGATCATTCCCCAACCCGCTTCAATTAAAATTATCTTAATAAAGTAATAAATACTAACATAAGAGTGGATGAACAAAAACGAATAAATGATAAGAAATATTTTGTTACTTTATATTTTATTTTATCTGTAATGCTTATCTTGTTAAATTTGTCATGTATATTTAGAATATGTATTTCTTTAAATATTTTGAAGATTTTTAAAAGAATGTGTCACTGTGAGTGAAACAATACAGTTAGTGCCTTACACAGTATTGATCACCTGTGTCCCTTCTGTCAGTTGGCTGTGTTTGCTGTTAAACACTTCTGCTTCTCCACAGTCATTCAAATTGTGTTCTAGTTGTGAAAACTCTCCGGGCTAATTCCTCCGTCATTTTTAAAAATGATTTTAAGTCAGGTCATTATTGGCCTCTAAAAAATATTTACTTATCACCCTCATTGGTCTAAAAATTTTTCGACACCAAATTTCAAGGTAAGTCTTCTTAGTAGTGGCGCCGTATAGTTAGGCTTTCAGGAACTGGTGTGGGTTACACGTGACTTCAGACCTACTTTACTTAAAATGCACAACTGCTATTTAAACATGACAAAAGCCTGAAAAAAAATAACTGATTTTCTTCTGACATGCATTCAATTAGTTCAAAAAATGAATACACAGAACTTACAAGAGAGAATTATTTTAAGATTGTCATATGGGAAAATGGGCAATAAATCTGAAAAATAGGGATGATCCTTTAAATGTTCCAACTTATTACAACCTAAATTTAAAAATAAACTCCAAAACTTCTCATTTCACCTTTGTTCTGCATTTCTCATCACTGTGTGGTGAACAGTGATGAAGTTTGTGACACTGAACAAATAGGAATCTACACCAAGCACAATGTTGTAGTCATATTTGAAGTTTACATTTCATACGTTTTCATCCTCAGAAATGCCTGAAGGCTGAGTTTTTCAGTTTTAATTGTGTTTTTCTTTAATACCAATTTTCTTTTTCATTATCACTTCTAAATTCACTCCTTTATTTTATTTCCAATTATCTGTGACTACAAGTCTCCAGATTTCATGGAATAAGAATGAGTTTGTGTGACTTTTGAATTTACAGTTATAAAATCCTAAGTAAATAGCTTAATAATTCTATGGTACTATAGGTTAATCATATACATTTATCTATTGCCTGTATTATCAGCATTTAGATAACAAGTATTAAAAGAACAAAAATCTCTACTCATCTTATTTCTAGACCAGATATGATACTCTGATGATTATATTTCTGCATCAACTTGACTGAGCTAAAGGTAGTCCAGATAGCCGGTGAAACATTATTTCTGAGTTTATCAGGGTGTTTGGGGAAGAGGCTATCATTAGAATTTCTGGACTGAGTAAAGAAGATCTGCTGTCACCAGTTTTGGTGGACACCATCCAGTCTGCTGAGGGCCCAAATGAAACGAAACGGCAAAGGAAGGGCTAAGCTGTCCTTTTAGGCTGAGACTTCTCTCTCTCCCTGCCCTTGGACATCCAAGCAACTGATTCTCAAGATTTCAGAGTCTGCCAGCAGCAGCACCCCTCTCCCCTGATATTCCCAACCACCCCAAGTTCTTGGAACTTTCGCCTCAAACTGAATTACCCCACCCACTTTCCTGATTCTCCAGCTTGCAGACAGCATATCATGGCCTATCGCAGTCTCCATAATTGCTTGGGCCGATTCCCATAATGGATCTCCTCTTATCTATGTGTCCTATTGGGTTTGTTTTTCTGGAGACTCCTGACTAATAGAGGTACCATGCGGTTTTTGAATTATATGAATGATACGATCAGACCTGCATAGATGCTCAGACCTGCAGTATGCTTGTGCCCAAGAAATGCATCTTACCAAATTCATAATCTATACTAGGAAGTATAGGGTAGGATTTATGGGTAGTCCCCTCAGAGAGAAAGGTTTCCTGTTTGTTTCTCTTCACTGTTACCACATCTGGTAATAATTTCTTTGTGTAATCATCTCGGTGATTCATTAAAATCCCTTATCTATTCGCAGCCCGGGTCATAATTGGGTTCTTCATTCATGTTTATAGCAGGTTGTCAGTGCTGGATTGAGTCTTGTTTAGGTGGTTCCAGATGGTTAATTCCTTTATTTCTGCAAAGTGTTCTGACAAATCTTTGATATATGTATTTTTGGAGTTTGAGTTCTAAAATATGGAGGAAAAACATTAGACCTTAGAAGGGTAATAGATCAACACACCTACACACCCACACAGAGACACAATACAACCCTAAAAAGAAGCTTCCAGAGACTCACATTGTGACCCAACACATTTATGCTGATGGGGCTGGGGCAGGGATTTGCATCTTCCATACATTTAAAGCCTATCTGCATGAAATTAGACTTTCTTAATTAAAATGGCAGATTTTGACTCTAATAATTCCAGATTATTACTTTAAACTGAAGAAGTGTTCGATAAGTATTAGCATAGGTAACCAGAAAATTTTGTTCTAACAGGATTGTTAGCCGTCATTTAAGTCAACTTCTTTATTTTATTGGTAAGGGAATTGGGCCCAGCTGGGTGAGGTTAACTGCTGAGAGCATCAGTATCAGAGTGGCATTGCCTAAGCTCCTCAGCAACTAGTCAAGCACATATCAACCAATCAGTATATATATTGTTACTAAAATTAATTATTATGATTAATGAGTAGTCAGAAGAAAAGTTTAACAGGTTAAAAAGTAGACCTATGTTTTAAAGGAGAAGAGACTCTTATTTGTTTCAGGCTTCTTGAGAGTAAAATCCCTCAGAAGGAGGGGTAGTGAATTCAATGAGTTGTCTTTCCAATTATACGGTACGGTGGTAATGCTGTCAGAGGGCTGGTTCCATCCTTCTGGCATATATACTCATTTAGTTCGTATTACATATCTGTGGGATGATTAAGGAATTCTGCTGGTTGAAACTAATTGCTTCAGGTCTTAGTTTCAAGATATTCTATTTTTTCTTTTTCTCTGTCTCTTAGCACAGAATGTGCTTACTCATTTTCTTTAACTTTGAGAATTTGCTCTTTTTCCTGAATGTTTTTTCTTTTAGTTATGTTTTAGAATTCTTTAGTTCAAAAGAAAGATTAAGTGCAGCTAATGTAATTCATGAAAAATACTGCTGATTTCAATAATGAAGCACAGAGGGTAAAAATATTCAGGATAGTGAAGTTCAAGTTGGGCATAATGTCAGTAGTCACGTGGTACTTAGCGGGTCCTTTCCGTGGATCTCATTCGTGGGAAAGCGTTAGAGAAAAAAATAACTTCTTTATTTCTTTTACCCACATTCAATCAACATTTTGCCACAATGGCTTTTTCTTCTCTCTCACTTTCTTGCACACACATATACACTTTTTTCTATGTCATTTGAAAGTGAGTTGCAGACCTCATGTCCTCTAAATGGTTTAGTGTGTACTTTCTGTGAATATGGATATGTATGTCTTACATAGCACATTGCAATTTTCACAGGCTAATGAAGCATGTTAGAATATATTAGGTGAAAGATACATGAAAAATAAATGCAGGAAATAATTTTTATATTTTCAACTAGTATAGGAAAATAATTCTGTTAAATATATTCAAGAAAGAAATTTTAACATTCTTAAATTAAGCTGCAGTGATTAAATTGTTTGCATTAGTCATTTAATATCGAAACACTTTCTCCCTGAACTGTGTAGAAAATACTGACATATTTTTGTTACCACAGTGTTCCTTTTGAAAACTAAATATGTTATTATCAACTTATCATATCTATAATTATGACATCCCTAAATGTTATGGCTTCTAAAATAAATTAGATTATATTTTCTATTATACTGTTCTAATTCATGTTTGAATGATGAAAATTTTAATGAAATGCTCTAGATTATCTTGGGTGGATTAATTCTAGATAAACTTCCACGTATTTTGAATGCCACATCCTTAAGCATTTGCTAAATTTAAGTCACAGTGACCTATTGTGATATAGTCTGTGTTCACTGCAGAAGTTCAATACACTTCGGACTCAAAGCTTCCTGCTCATAGACCCAACACATGCTGAGCCGCATCTGGTTTGCTCCAAGGTTGTCTGAACATTTGGGTTCCATTTAGTGAAATGAAAATTATGTTTTACTCCACTGTCTTTACTCCACTGTACGCATCAAATAATTGTTACCAACTCTTCCGAGGGAATCTTCTAGTTCCTCTACAACTTGAGATTTAATTTACTTCAGTGATTTGGAAAATAAAAAGTATAACTATTTTTATCTTTTAGATTTTTTTTGTGAAAAAGTAAACTGAAATGCATAAAGTCGGCTTTAATCTACCAGATTAGTTCTTTACAATAAGAATTCAGAGTTCACTTTCTTCCTCCTCTACTCCCACCGTCTTTTAATTGCTTTTAACTTTTTTCTGCCTGCCATCTCTCAATGACACTGTCTCACATGCCTGACAATGCTTCTGTTTGTCCACGATGGACCTACTTAGTGGGGAAAGCCCATACGCAAGGCGGTCCATCCTCTATTTTTACCTCACTCCCTTGCCCATCAGGGCTGTGCTATTTTAACCTCGGCTGTAATGAGAGAGGCAGCAATTTGGGAGAGAGTGAGGTCAACCTCCAGTTGCCTGTTTCAGTTAATACTGTCAATGATTTAAAACTGTTATTAAATTTCACCTAATTTCCCTTCTTGCTTTTATCCAGTTTTTAGAGAAATCGAAGTAATTGGCTATGAAGCATTCTCTTCCTTTCTTGTGTTGCTGATTTAGGTTTATGAAGCTTCATTCAAAATGTCACCACTACAGCTTTGTATGGTGCGTGTTGCTTCTTTCTGCTCAGAGGCTGAAAGGATTCACTATAGTGTTGACAATATAGAGAAAGATTAGAAATAATTTGAACCTGGCTGGCATAGCTCAGTGGATTGAGCGCGGGCTGCGAACCAAAGCATCGCAGGTTTGATTCCCAGTCAGGGCACATGCCTGGGTTGCAGGCCACGGTTCCCCAGCAACCGCACATTGATGTTTCTCTCTCTCTCTCTTTCTCCCTCCCTTCCCTCTCTAAAAATAAATAAATAAAAATAAAATCTTAAAAAAAAGCAGCAGTTTGATTTCTATCATTGTGTTTATTCTAGGAAATGCTTGTGTTACCATGGAAGGGCAGGACTCTTTCCATGAAGCACGTGCACCCGGTACCCTGGATGGAGGAAGGAAGCAGTCAGAAGAGTGTGACTAGTTGGTCATACAGCCTAGCTTGTCCCATCTGGGTATAAAATGGCATCATTAATCTTGATAAGAAACCCAAGAGCAGAAACAAAGGAATTCTGTTATTTTCTTTTCAGGACTGGACAAAGAGGACAAATATAAGTCAAGATTACATTTGAAAACTTGCAAGAGGAAATGTGCAAGTTTTGGGGGTCCAGTGAAAATATTAGGGCACATTGAAAAGTCCATTGTGTTCTTTGAAACAGTAGGAGTCATATGTATTTTTTTAGTAAAAGGGGCTAAAAACAATTAAGCAAATATTTATGTTCCATAAAACTTTAAATGATATTTATAATAGATCATATGAAATCAAGTATGATATATCTAAGATGTTAAATTATTTCCACTCATGACAATAATATGTTGATTCAAATTGAAACCACTTACATGAAAATTTTTCTAGAAAAAAATAACTTTTACCTACATTGTTCTTCTATAAATAACTCACAATTAATGTACCCTTAGTTTGAAATGACACATTTCCTCACTGAGTAAATGGAATATGAAGCTTATATTTTTCTTGAACCTGTCTGTCTTCTGAAGTGAATATCACATGTTGCTGTTCCATAGTTGTTTCATTGCAAACATATTTAGACAACTCGATGGATGGAAATTTTAGTAATGATACACTATTATTTAAACATATTTTACAATGCATCATTTAAAATGCATACCAATAATTAATTAATGTTATATTATGTTCCATAAAATAAAAAAAAACATATTAGACTTAATGCAGATATTTAGATTGAGTTGACGTATTCCATGTGACATGAAAAATTGAAACATTGAAAACCGATATGCTAATTCCAGAACAGCAAAAATCAGACGTTGCCATATTTAATTGAATGTGCATGTAAGAGATGTGTTTCCAGGCACATGAAATTTACTTCTTATCATGAACATAAACTTGCCTGGCTTAATTTTCAAATTTGTTCACTATGTGTTTTTATCCCCATTACTCTGACTTTTAAAGGAAACATCTAATCTTCCTGATACGTATCTATCTATCCATCTAGCTAGCTAGCTAGCTAACTCATCTATCTCAATTTATTACATATTTTATACATTTCATTTTATGCATAAATTACATATTACTCAGATTGAGTTTAGGCTGTCATGTGTATAAGCTATGTAATGTCTAAATGATTCACTAGATCTAAGTTTTGGGGATGCCCTAAGATCATTTACAGTGAACACATTTTATCCGATCCTTCTCTTTTTCCCATTCATAACTATCTTCTTATCCTATCCTACCCTTTTTATTTACTAGATCTGGGAGAATCGATGTTGCTTCTTCTTTGCAGATGCACCCTCTAGCTGTGATTGGGACATGCCTACCTCCTCTCCTTTGGCACCCAGTCCTCCTTTGCATGAGGGGCAACTCAGTAGGCAGGTACGCATTAGCCGTACTCAACAACCGTGACTTCCTAAACCCACCACGCTCCTTCATGGCTGTGGTGAGCTTCCATTCCTGCTGTTGCTCCCAAAATCCACCTGGTCAGTCACCACTCCCTAGATCAGAATCAACAGAACCTTTCTGTGAATTTGAGACAGTAAGTATTGCAGGCTTTTTAGGCACAGGATCTCTGTTGCAATCACTCACCTCTGTTGGGTCCAGGAGCCTGCTGTGGAACAAACAAGTGTGGCAGTGTGACATTGAAACTTTCTTAGAGATATTGAACTGTTTTAATGGGCCAGTTTTTTTTCTAAGCACTGATAAATAAAATTAGAGGTTGCTTTTCTACGCTTTGGAAAAGAGTTCTTCCTTTCCCCTCATCTTTCTGTCCTATTAGCTGTATGGGCTTTTACCAGTACCCACCCAGGCTTCCCACATGAAGAACTGTTTATCTGCAATCCATTTTTCATATGATAAACCCCTTGTGAGTTCCTTAGATGAGAGGTATCATACAATGGAATGTTTACTGTTATTCTCATTAGTATTTATTCACATAATTGTCGTTATCATTATTGCTATCATTCGTCTTTCTCCAACTGTCTTTCCCTTGCTCCCTAAGGCTTTCCTGCTGCACTTCATTCCTTATTAGGAATTTGTTTTATTTGGTAGATTTGTAGTCATTATTTCCTCACTGATATATTTCTCCCTACCAGTTTAATGGTGTGTGTGTGTGCGCGCGCGCGCCCACACACACACCTATGTATCAGAGTGTCCAACCATGCTTTAAAAGTCAGCTGATATCTATGTCTGTGTATAAAGTAATGGTCAGGACTTAAGGTCCATCATGCTTCCAGTTACATTTCTGTATATGCATCTGACATGTGAGCACTATTTTGGCTTTGTTCTATCTGTTAAATAAACACTCCTTCAAGGATTGAGTAACTGGTACAATGAACAATGGACAAACTGGGACAAGCAGAGAACTATTTAAAATAAGAGTTCTGTGAATGATCAGCCCAGTTCTGTTTCATTCCTACCTCCCCAAGTGCTCTGTGATGCCACATTACAAAAACACTAAGCCATGTGCAGAAATCTCGTGATGTTTGGAGAATGTAAGTTTGGTGGGAGCATCTAGATTTTAGATCCTAATGGAGAAGGGATGCTGAAGTGATATTAGGTCATAGCCAAGAAACTACATAATTTTAACTGGAATCTATGATTACTATTTTTTTTACAAAGGTTTTCTTGAATAAAGTAAAATTTACGTTCGGAGAAATATTTTATAATAAAGACGTTGTGTCTTTCTTTCTATTCCTCACACTCACAATGCTTAAGTTCTTCCTTGGTGTTAAGATAAGCAATGAAAAGGAAGAAACTGTTTCAGTTCCTTATAACTATAGAGCACAATGTGGAAACTCAATCAGTGGAAACAAATACCGCACTTCGTAAAGTGTCTAAATGACTTCTGCTGAGGAGCTCAGTCGTTAGAACGCAGACTCTTCCTCCTTCAATGTTTTTCTTTACAGAACATTAGAAGATCACAGGTTAAAGGGTTTTATAAAATCAGAAATGCTACCCACACGGCATAAATCTTTACAATGCATAGGTAGTCACAGTTAGAAACCATGTACTCTCTACGCTTCTTCATTTTTGTCATTAGATTTTAGTGCTTAATAAAGTACAATACCTAGTGTAATAAATTGTATTACCTGGAAACATACAACACAAAATAAAAATAAAACAAAAGTAAATAAAACTGGGATTCCACTATTTGGACTTTGTTACTTACTATTACGATGTTCTCTAGCTTTTTCCTGTTCATTAATTCATTTATCAAATACCAAACAAGGGTCTGGGTCCTGCAAAACATTGATCTGACAGTGAGGGAGGGTCTAGCTATGAATTAGATAGAGTCTCTGCTCTGAAAGAGGCTTTAGGGTTTCCCGCAGTGCCTTGCACAGAATTCAGGAGAGCTGTCAGAACTATCCTGAGCCTCAGAGGTGTGCAGGAACCACTGGATGACACCTCCTTTTCTCTACTGTCACTGTAGTAGCTCCTTTCATGTCTAACTTATATATTAAGATCCTTATTAATATTTCATTTGAAATAAGGAGAATGACTAAAAATTCTGCTAGAATATATAAGTGGGCCTGAGATTTATCTTAATATCACTGTAATTGGGCAACGCATTACACCTGCATTAGTATTTCATTCTTCTAACTAGTAAAATTATTCAATTTTTTCCTTCTAAATGGCTAAAGATGATAGTGGGCGATTGTAAAATTGAGAATGTGGTGCTAATCTCCAGTGATGTTTTTCTGTTTTACTGGATCAACTAAAACCTCCTTCTAGATTAATAAACAATGGCTTCCTTACTATGTAAACTTGCTTTGGTCTAGAACTAAGTATACTATGTATAAAACAAAACACACTTGCATTCTATGATCCAGTAACTTAGCAAGGGCTGCATTATATAGCTGCAGGGGATTTCCAAGAGGGTAAGACATTGTCTGGAATTTGTACAATGTCACTTCTGCCATATCCCATCATTTTACTGCACAGAGTAAATCAAAGCCCAGCCCAGATTCATGAGCAGGAAAAAATGCTTCAACATATTGACAGGGGGGGGCTTAAAAGTATTATAAAGGAAGACAAAGAGGAGTGTTGGAAGAAAACATCATGTGATAAAATTTATATATTATTCTTTTATATTGTTAACCAGAGGGATTTTTAAAATTTAGTCTCTGAAAGAACTTATATTCTCAAAATATTTTTTCTATTGTATTTCTCTGTAAAACTTTCTCTTATATTAGATAAATTTGAGCTTAATAAAATTCTATTATTAAAGAGAGATTATTATTTTTTTCTGTTAAAACAAATATTTATTGAGTTTGTGTAAGCCAGAAATTTTGTTATATGCTGAATAAAATTATGAAATGCAGTTCTAACCATGAGAAGCTTGTCATTCAGAGAAAAGTTCCAATAAATGAATAAATAAGTGTGTTCATTTGAATTACATTTCTCTGACATTATATACAACTGTATTAAGCTATATCACAAGTAATCCTTATAACTTTTTTATATTTAATGGGATTTCCTTATGAATATGAATATTACATATAAGAGTTGGTCAATGGTGAAGACGATGATGATGATGATAATATAGTTACTGGCATCTTATCTTTCCCAAGATTAAAAGCCTCTTTTAAATATTTATCATTTATTTTTTAACTTGGGTTTTACTTTTCCACAGGCTTTTATGGGCAGAATTTTGACCATTTCTGAGCAAGGAAATTAGGTGATTGATCTTCTGTAATGATTGATCCCCTGACTTCCTTCTTGTAATTTCTCGTGCCATATTACTTAGCTTTTGTCATGCCATAAAATGCACTTATTTACTGAGATTTGCAGAAAATGGTAATTTACATCTCACACATAATAGTTTAATGGGTAACTGGTACTTTATTGGAGCAACATTCTTCCTGTGGACTATGTGGAGGGGTGTTACCCTCGTGCTGTCTACTCAGCTGCCTTCCTGTTTGTGGGGGTCTCTCTGCCAGGGACAGTTTGCACTTGTCTGGGGATGGACAGAAGGTAAGATTTATTCAGTTTCAGAGCAGTAGAATTGAATCACATCTCGGGCTTCTAGTTATGAGTCTGTGCCGTCCTCATCTCTATAGCTCATGAGAAAATAAAATGTTTTATAAATATTAATATTTTATATGAGAGAAGTGTGCTCTTTCAAAAAATTCAAAATGCAATCACTTTCATGAAAAAATTTATCTTACTTTATGTTTCTATCATAGAAAGGTTACTAAATATATTTCAACCTTTCTGAAAACTCTGGGAGAGTGCAGTGGGATCCACTGCTGTTCTCTGAAACAACTTAGGGGTGTCATTTTCCAGGGCCGTGGGAAGGCTGAGTCGTGGGAGCTTGTCAGAAACCCTGAGGCCTGGGCCTGGTACCAGATGTGAACTCTGGGGCACTTAGTGTGTATCCGTAGCTTCCGTAGCCATTGTGCATCTCAGTTTTACTTCCACCTTGTTCTGAATACTCGTTGAAGCTCTGGGAAAGTTAAAAGAATGGTGTAATGGTTACCACCCTTCACCCATTGTCAACATTTTGCCACAATTTTTGCTGCTGAACCCTTTGAAAGGTCTGGAAAAGAAAGAGGCAATGAATTAAATAGTGGTGGTAAGTGAGCAGATGTGAAGGATTTAGGGTTCTGTGGATGGTGGTTTCAATAATCCCAGAGAAGGGTCTTTGTCAACGTTATTCTGTTGGAAAGATGCTGAGCTGCTTTTGGTTCAAAGTTGGTTGCAGTGGTCAGCATTTCACAGGCTTGTAACGGTATAAGATACTTCCAAAAGGCTAAAACCCAGGTTTTTCCTGAACTTGACAGGCAAGCAATCTCAGAGACTATTTTAGACAGTGTCTGGCTGTACAGGAGAATCAAATATGTAAACCCCATTTTGAAGAAGTTAGGAAATATCAGTAACTAACTTAAATAACTTTTTAAATATGACAATTATGGTTACTAACACTATTCTGTAGACATGCAATCTTATTTAATCGATATACTAAAATGCAAATTAGATGTTTTTATACTTGCTTTATAAATGTGGACGCTGATGATGTAAGAGGCCCAGCAAGTTCTGTGAGCTCACACAGTTGACAATGGAATACATGGAATTTAAATGTAACCTTATCTGGCTCCAAACCCCATGGCCTCTCCGCCACACCATACCAACTGTCCTTTTGAAAACAGATGCCTCCATACAAAGCCTGCTAACGTTTACTTGCCCAGTGATAACTTACTCGTAGAGTTTGTTATTTATAAATGGGTCATGGCAAACAGAGTATCCACTAGCAACTTAGCATAATAAGTTTTAGAAGACAGTGGGAACACAGAGTTAACAAGTAATATGGTAGGAAATCTCTGCGTATTTGTTTATATTTTTGATTTGCCTTGAATTTGTTGTGATACTAACAAATAGCTATGAAACCTGATTTTAGTTATATTAAATTAAGATATTTAATTTAACTAAATATTAGTTAATATAACTAAATATAGCACTCCCAGAGATTTTGTGTAATGTACCTTTTTACTTGTTCAGCCTTTATTACATACTGAGCGCTGTGCTAATAACTTTGCATAATTTAAATCATTTAATTCATATAAAAATTATTATCTCTATTTTACACATGAGGAAACTGAGGCTCAGTAAAGTTCAATGATTTGCCAAAAGCACATTGCTCTCAATCATCAGTGTAGGTAACTAATTCTATACTGTTTACATCTCATTCTGTACTGCCCTCCCCTGTGAGGCTTTGGAGCAATGCGGTATATAATTGTATTCTTGTCCACATAACTTAAAAAAATTGCTATTCTTATAAACTGTGAAGGTACATTTTATAATTAGGCATTAATTCAAGTTATTTTTTTTATTTTAAAAAAATTTTTTTTAAAGATTTTATTTATTTATTTTTAGAGAGGGAAGGGAGGGAGAGAGAGAGAGAGAGAAACATCAGTGTGCGGTTGCTGGGGGACATGGCCTGCAACCTAGGCATGTGCCCTGACTGGGAATCGAACCTGCGATGCCTGGTTCGCAGCCCGCGCTCAATCCACTGAGCTACACCAGCCAGGGCTAATTCAAGTTATTTTAAAATATGTAGTCTTAGGTATGATCTGAATGAAACCATTATTATAATAATCGGGAAAGGTCAAAACAAATCTGGTTTATTTCTACAGTAGTTTAAATCAGTGAAATTGATTGGTGATATATCACTATACTGACTCATGCCACTGTATTCTATCAAAAATATTCAGAGTGTGCCTGTTCTCTGCCTGGCACTGCTCTAAGCCCGGGGTGTACAGGAACGGCAGGAGCAGATAAGACACGTTCCCTCATAAACCTTACACTCTGCTGTGCTGTTTAATACATCTAGAAAGAAGGCACCTGGAGATGCAACAGATACGGTTTAGACCTTATGTGGGTGTGGTTGTAGAGACTGTCAGGTCTTATAGTATTGAATCAAAGAAGAAATTACACAACTGGCATCTGAGGAAGGCCTTATTTTAAATAGTTCACAGTAATTAGAAGAAAAAAATACTGTTTTTTGTAAGGGTCTGGCACCCCTTGGAATACCTTGAGAATCTCTGGCCATAATGCCTGTCACATATTCGAGGTGCTGTGCTCAGGCCACCCTGCCAAACCCTGGGAAAGTCTGAGGTTGTCGCCCTCCTGCTGAAAGTTAGGCTGCCACAGGTGCATAAGACCAAGACTCCTGCCATAGAGACAGGGGCTTTATTACATACACACAGCTAGCAGTGTGACCTTGATGTGACCTTCATGTTCCCAAGCCCCCCAGCCCCATGGGGAGCCTGGAAGCCAGCCCCGAGTGATGCTGCTGACCTGCGCCACCCTGGAGGAATATTGAGTTGAGGAAACTCAATCTTTTGTAAGAGATTGTAGGCCACCTTTGCCCCCAAGGGAAGCATTTCCATATTATAAAGGACAGCACAAAAATATCTTCTGGAAGAAGACAATGTCTCTGTCTTCTCGGGCTGACTGCTATACAAATGTTTTGTATACTTGCTGCTCAAAGGCCGTATCAGAGCCTCTGCTCACAAAACAAGCGTAAATGTGAAACATGGTTTGAAAGTGAACTATCGCTAAAAATAATTACTTGTGTATGTGCATGTAGGGGAGAAGGACATATTTAGATCAGAATGTGATTGGACTGGTCATAGTGTGTCTGGCTGATAGATGAGGAGAGTGGGGTTCATGGGGATGTTTTTACGACTCAATATTCTATAGTTAATAAAATTCAGTGCCAGGATTTGCATACTGAATACTGGATTCTTCTGATTATTGAAAACATCTGAGATTAAATTCCGGCACTGAAATTTCCGTGCTGAAAAACAACAACTTTGAGAATATCACGTCAATGTGACATCTCACAATGTGGCATTCACCCACATTGTTGGCTTTCACCTGAGAAAACCTTCCCATGATGTAGCTCAGTCTACTGAAAAATGTGCCGGCGTGAGCTGCCTCTCATGGGCTAGAGAAACTGGTGCAGCTTGGACTGTGTGCACCCGGAGAGGTGGTCTCTCCAGGGCAGCCTGCTGAAGGGCCTTCCAGCCCTAGTGAGCTCTGAATGTGTCTAGATTAAGAACGTCTCCAATTTATTCATGAGTTAGACTCTGCAGGTAGATCGAAGGACACAAGAGCATCTGATGGGCTATGTGGAAGAACTGCTTTTCTCCCCCACTCCCAGTAAAATAAACTTGGTTTCCTATGGTTTGGTAAATATTCAAGTGTCCTCAGGGAATAGGTCGGCATTTTTAAAATATCAACATGGTATAGCAACTGGAAACATTTCAATATAATATTTAAGTCTCTCACAAATATACATTTCAGCAATTACTGTTTAGAGTGTTTTTTTTTGCATGTGATTTCTTAAATCCCCATTTTCCAGCTGACCAAGATTCATGCGATTATATATTTGAATTAATGAAGACCATGAAAGCACTGTGACAGAATAATTGTCTTTAATTATACTAATTACATAAATGGATAAAATTGATGATTAGGGCATTGCTCTGTGAAAATAAGAGCTTTATATGAACAATTGCATCTTCTCACAACGTATCTTCACTAACCCTCTACCTCTGCTGACCTACACTTGACATCTAAAAGTTTAAGAAAACGTTTGAAATCAAATCGCCCCATATATAACCTGAGTCCTATGCTTTTTTAAATTAAAGAAGATAATTCAGGTTGCCAGGTTTAGCAAATAAAAATACAGGCCCTTCGTTAAATTTGAATTTGAGATGAAGAAGTATTTTTAGTATTAAGCAAGTCCCAAATATTGCAACATTTGAGATGATTCCACTCGAAAAGGCAGTCCATTTGGTAAGTGTTAAAGGCAGATGTGTATTTAGATGATACAGCCTGCATTCTACTCATTATTTTCACAGAATATAGCAGGAAGAGTTGTAAGGATTTTATTGAAATTTGAATTGGCTGAAGAGTTAAATTTTTAATGTTTAACTTGAGGCTATACAAACAAGTATCCAGTTATACCCTATAAAGTTTCAATTAGGGTTACATGCCATCCTTTGGTTATAAAATGCCCACATGAAATTTTGTTAAAATGATGTTTCTATTCGAGTGTATCTGTTATTAAGGCAGACAAATTGTTTTGAGTCTATATATTCCCCCAATCTCATTTTTAAGAGAAGAACAGGTATTTTTGTGATTTTCTTTGATTAACCACAATTTAAATCCACATGTCTCCATCGAACAGCAGATCTTCTATCTTACTGTTAATGGACAATGTCCACGAATTACTTATCAAATAGTGTTGTGTGATGACTCCCTCCTGTATTTGCTTACCGTGTGTACATGACTGCAAGGATCGCCTTACTTCTGTTGTGCCCAGATTATTTGGTGAAAGTAAAAAAGCTGTCCGTAATAGCTTTACTTCTGGGCGTAAGAATCTTTCAGTTGCATAAGAAAGTCTGGAATCTTGAACATAATGCTGTGCAGCCCCCCTCAATTTGAGAGCAACAGAATATACTTAAGAGTCTATTGCTAACTTTAAAATGTCACTCAAGTGCTAATGATTTTCTTAGAAAAAAAATAGTTTATAACTACAAGTTTTTAAATAAAAAGGTGATTGGTCCCAGAGTCAAACCTTAATGACTGCTTTGCTCTTTTGATCCTGGGACCTGGGCCACGTTGTGGAGCTCTGACCTTTCCTCCTTTTGAAACAGCTCCGAAGCAGTTGTGGTAGAGAGCCCCTGCAGACGCCAGTGCGAGTTTAAATGCTGCGGCGTCCTTTACCAAGGAGAGCTGACACACTTCCAAAGCTGTCACAACTGGCTAACTCTGGTCGGATTCATAAGGAATTAATTGACCATGGGTGCTTGTGAGCTGAAATACTGTCACCATGGCTGTAGATCTGTCAATTTAATACACAAGGTAATCAAGTCTGGTAATAGAGTCTCTGTGAATGTTAATAGCTTCCGTAAGCAAGAAATCATTAGAGGCTGTTTACTTGATGTGATATGGAAAAGCATAGTCTGGACTTTTAGTTAAAGATCATTAGGTATTTTGTGGAGTAAATTTCTTTTCCCAAACTGTACTAAAATATCAACTATGTTGGGGTTATTTTGAAGACTAGCTACAAAGGAAAATGTAGCCTTAAGATCCAAAGCTTGAGAAAACAACTTCAAACTGAAAGTAAAATAGAATTTTTTTCTAAAATATGTTTACATTTTTTTTGTAAAGGTTCAACCAGAAAAAAATATACAATTCAGTAAAAAATGAAAGTTGACTTTTTACTTGTCTCCCCTTATCTTCCAGAGATAACCTGGTTTCTCTCTCCAGAAAGTTTTGTATTTACTTACAGTTTTTTATACACAGATAAAAATATTTATGCATTTTCTCACATGATGAGATTATAGTAGACCTTCCTTCGGCAGGATTTCAGTTGACGATATACTATAGATATACTGCATTCTAGCTGCTGCATGATTTTCCCTATGGAGGTGCTCTTTAATCTGTTTAAATAGTAATTACATTTCCCTTATATTTTTCAAAGACAATGAAGAAATGACAAATAAATTATTTAATTTCGAACTAGTTATTTGACATATTATTTGACTCTGCACCTGTCACACATTGTAATGTGTAAGGCAGAGTTCGACACCTGCAGTCTTGTGCAATAACATCTAAGGCACTGATTGTTTTTATATGAAATTTTCCACATTTTCTTATATTTCTCAGAAATGGTTAAACTTCTCATTGGACACCAGTTGAGGATATTTTCCTCTGGCTTTGGTCCTTAGTAGCTATTGTCCTATGTTAGGATATTATGGGAAGGGAGGGGAGAATGATGAAATTGTAAATTGATTAGACAAGAAGCTGACTTGGATGAAAAAGGAATTTCAGTGCTAACAGCTGAGCTGAGCAATATTTGCAATGCCAATGTGCTGGGAAGGAGCCTTGAGGACTGCCAAAGACTTCCTGAGATGAAGCACCATTGATGTCATTCTGGTAGCAGCATCCAGAAAGAACTTACTACACAAGTTCTATATACAACCTTGTATTTCTGACTGGCGTTCTGTATGCAAGCTTTTGTAAGCCAGGTGAATGACTGTGTGCCTGAATGCGTGCATAGGGTGTAAAATAAACACCACTGTACTTCATCAGCTATGTAGGTATAAATTTAGCTGCAACAAAATTCGTGCTGAAAAAAATTTAAAAGCTACTGGATTTAAAAATTTTTAAATGTTCAAATGGAGTATTCGAGCATAATTGATTTATCATGTTTACAGTCTTGTTAGTAACCATGAATCCTAATAGTTTCTTATTACTCTTAATGTAAGAAACCATTTGGGCATTCAATATGTTTAAAAACAAGTTAATTCAGAATACTTGTACTATATTAAAGAATGTAAAACAATATATGAAAATAACCAAAAAGGTCATAGAAATGGGGAAATAGACATAATGGGATAAGTTTGCATGCAGAGGGCATTCTTGTACATTTTTAAAGTTACTGGGAGAATTGACACACTTCAAGCATTTTCAACACATTTAAATCATTTAACACATTCAAAACAGTATAGAGACTTTAGATTGTAGCTGCGTACTAAATTTTGGTTTCCATCTTATAGTCACCACTCAATTAGTAGATCATAAAAATGCGGACACATATCTTCATGCAATAATAATAAAATCCCATCTGTCACCACTTATTAGGAATTTTAAGTTTTAACAAAATAGCATGCATTCTTAGATTCTGATTACATTTTCATGGACAAGTCTTGGTGATGTGGCTGGTTAGCATTGTAATGGAATCAGAAGGGTTCTTTATTCCCTCTATTGTATTATCCTGTACTCAGAACTGAGGTTGACCTGGCAGGTTACCTCTTCCACCTTTTTATGTAAAGGAAACTGATTATTTGTTCAAGTAAAGATTTAAAAGGTGAGAGTCCCATCTGCCCTGAGGTCATATTCTGTGGATCCTTAGTGGAACCAGAGAGGAGGAAGTGCTGCTTGTGTTGGGTCTGTCCACGCATCGACTTCAGAGAGCTGGGAGCCCTGGCACCGGCCCATAAAGGTGGTGGCACCTGGCTGGAAACAGCGATAGTTAAAAAAAGATGCATGATGAATTGAATGGTGAGGGAGGCCCAGCAGGAGAGAAAGACTTAAATGCACCTGGGACATGGGAATGTTTCTAGAAGTAATTCCAATATTTTCTCAGACAAATAAAGTAAATGTTCTGCAGTTTTACAGGGTTTTAATGATGACATGTCAGAATGTTATAGTTAGTGTGATAGATGCCCTCTGAAATTTCAGGCAATAGTGTTAATATTAGAACAATTCCAGATAGATCTGAATGTTTGGCGGAGAATATTAGTTACATCCTCACACATTTTAGTCCACAGGATATTAAATACAAAGGATATTTATGTTCATCATCATTGACTGATCATCTGCTATATGTGGACAAAAAAAGTAAGCTCTGAAAATGAAGAAAATAAATTAGACCCATGACCTTTACCTTAAGGAGTTTATACTGCAATGCAGGAGTTAGAAGTGTAAAAATAAAATGATGAAGCAGGAAAATACTAAAGTAGAGGCGCAGAGATAGTAGTGTGGGAAGAGAAAGGAGGAAGCTATGCAAGGAAGACCTCTAGAAATTATTTCTAATATTGCTGGACATTCCTGTCACACCTGAGTTTAGCCTGAATGTCTTGCACAGAATTGCCGGCCTCCACTGATAAATAGTTACTAAAATCTAAACAGGAAAATCTCCCTTCTGAATAGTTAAGTCAAAATTTAACTTTTTTTTTACTAAAATGTCTTAGAATATATGGTTTCCTCTGAACCACACATTTATCCACTTATCTCGAGCCTGGTTTTAATATGCTAAAGTGGAATTATACTGAATTTGCTCCAAATGAATTTTTCATGTCCTTGTTTCTTTTATCTACATCCTATACATTGCAGAGTAGCATCTGCAGAGGGCATGGGCTGCATCTGCAATTTTATTTGTAAAGCGCTCATTACAGTTATGAGCTGGCAGGGCACTTGGCAGTGCTTTATTGGAGGAGAATTGTATGAATTGAGGTCATGGACCCGATATAGAAATTTATGTGAATCTCATTCTATGCCAGATCATTTCTTTGTGTATATTTTCTTACATGGTCAGATCACTTACTCATGAAAAAGATTTGGCAAGGGTCATTACTCACAGCAAATAAGGACTTAAAATTGTTAAGAGCTTATGAAAAGAAGACTATCATAGGCAGCTATAAAACACTGTTCCTTTGCACTTTCTGCATGTGGAGACCAGTGGGACTTCCCTAGAATTTTAGTAAAAGCTAGCTGATACTTTCAAAAGCCAATGAGTGGAGCTACATAATTATTTATTTGGATTTATTTCCCTCTCAGTCATTTTGTCTGCTAACGTTTTCACTAATGATAAATAGAAGTGCAGTTCAACATGAAAATAGTGTTTAGTAGAGATCAACAAAGCCATAGCCATAAACAACCTTTGAACTGTCATTATTTTTAATCAATTCACACAACAGTTTGAATTCTGTTTCACTGAATTCATCCCAAGAAAAGTGTAAAAAAAAGATGAGTCAATAGCTAGAACAAATGAAACAAACAAAAAAAATCATCAGAAACAAATATATTACCAATATATTTCCAGATGTATTTTAAATAAATAATAATGCACTGAAATATTAAAACTCAGTGTGAAATCTAACATAAGATTTATAAATGCAAATTTCTTAGACAGAACCTGTATGTGTTCTGAAGGTGTAGAAATGTAGCTAAAAATATTGTTCAATAATTTTTTTTCAAAAGTTTTTGGACACCTATAACATGTCAGACATTATTCTATACTCCTAGAATACATTTGTATATGAAACAAAGAAACTTTCCCTCGTTGAACTTACATTTAATGGAAGGAGAAGTGAATAGAACATAGACAATAGATAAATAACATTATACAAATGCATGTCTAATATAGTATGTTAAACTGTAGTATCTGTTATGGACGAAAACAAGAAATGTGGAGTAAGTTGCAGGGATCAGGAAGGACAGGGGTAAGCAGAGGAAGATGGTGATTCAGAGTAGGATGAGCACTATAGGCAGCATTGGGACCTATTATTTCAAATATTAGAAATATATGAGGCTGATATTAACATAATATGTTTTTCAAGGGGATATGAGAATAAGCAAATCTAGCCACTGGCTTCAATCAACCCTTTTTCTCTTTGACGTCCCCGAGATATTATTAAGGACAAAATATCTGTTATCTTAGCTAGAACTTTTGCTGCAAAACTCAATAGAGAACTCTGTTGACATGGGCTGATTTAAATTTTTTTTTCTCATAGATTAGGTTGTCCTGAATGGAAATAATAAATAAGGTAGGCTTCATCTGTTTCTTTTCTTTTTTGAATAATAGACCAGAGTCTTACAGCTGCCCAGCTATATGCAAGGGCAGTGAGGTTTTGTCTATGCCTTCCGGTGCCAGGTCAACACAGATACTGGGGAGAGTCAGGCCTGTCTGTCCAGAACAATGGTTCTGAGCTTAGCTGTCATGTAGGGGCAAGAGAAAGAAAGAGAGGATCAGGGATGCATCCTCTCCACTCTGCCACTTTGGGTTATGAGAAAAAGGAAGACACACAAATACTACATCTCTCTTCAGTGCTCCAGTATCTAAGACTGATTCTTGATATTCCATAATTTTATCGGCCACACCAGGGAGTGGATTAAGGGAGTGAACCATCATACCCAGGAATCTGAGTTATTTTAAAGGGGGCAGCTGTTAGGGTGAGGAGTCTGGTGCTGGGAGGTTGGGGGTGGGGTAGAGGGATTGAGAAAAAAAGGAAAAAAAAAGAGAAAAACTAATGGACACAAACAACAGTGTGGTGATTGCCAAGGGGTGGAGTGTAGAGGAAGATAGAGGAGGGTTTAGGGGGATAAATGATGATGGATTGAAACTTGACTTGGTGTGGTGAACACATAACACAGTATACAGATCATGTGTAGTAGAGCTGTGCACCTGAAACCTATATCATTTTATTAACCACTGTCATCCCAATAAATTTAAAAAAAGGGAAAAATAAATAGAGGGAACAGTAAGGAGAAAGGGACTTGAGGCTCTTTAGCAGTGAGGACATATCAACAATGGATGTATTGATAGATATACATACTTGAAAACATTTCTTCTCAATTGCTATTGCAACTAGTTTCTTATAGACAAAACACAGTTAGTCTTTTAGTCTTGTTTTCATTTTGTTCTTAAGAAAGAGCTAACCATCCTGGCTGGGTGTCTCAGTTGGTTAGAACATCATCCTGATAGCCCAAGTTTTTGTGTTCGGTTCTGGTCAGGACACGTACAAGAATCAACCAATGAATGCATGACTCAGTGGAACAACAAATCAACAAATCAATCTCTCCCCACTTCCCCCCTCTCTCTCTAAAATGAATCTACAAAAAAAAATAAACTAACAAAAGGTAAGGTCATTTTCTATAAAAAATATGTACATCCTCCATACATGTCTTATTTTAAATAAAAGTTGGGACATGTGGGACGGGGATGATGTTCATTGAGATCTTAAAGCACATTATTTAAGAAGAGACACACAACACAAAATTTTAAGAAAAGAGGAACCAGTACATCTGCTTAAAATAAGATGGTAAATAGAATAAGGAAGAACTTGGGAGAAAGCAGGTCAAGTATAAGGCTCAGGTTAAAATCCATTACCAGACGAATGCACACTGAATTAGCCCAGAAATTTGCCTGCAAGACTGATGGTAGCTAGTGTGGAAAGGAAAACTGTCCAATTACACAATTGGGAGTTTCCATAAAATGAAAAGAATCTAATTGCTGGCAATGCAACTATTATAAAAAATAATGTCACATGTCTACCATTTCAGACATATCGTCACCCTGGACTATCATTTTCTTTAAACATAAAATAGACATAATGATTTTATATTTTTTATTCTTGGGCATAATATCTTTCTGTTAGACTGCAGCCCTCATTTCCCCAGTGAAATCTAACTCATTGGAGTCTCAGCTGAACCACCACCTTTCAGTAACTTATTCTCTTGCTTTCCTTTCAAGCTCCTTTACCATTTCTAGAATTCATTTTTCCTTCCTACACACTTAATAATACATTGATTTATTTCACTAATTGACTCATTGCACAGATATTTAATGTGCCATGTATGCCAGGCAATATTGTACTTGCTGAAAATATATAGTTATGTAGCAGAGGGCCCCTCCTCTCATAGAGCTCATAGTCCAGCGGGGCTATACAGTTCATAAATCAGTTACTACAATAAATTTAGAGGGTGTTGAGAAATTTAAAGAAAAACAGTCAGGGAGATGTAAAGCAAAGCATAGGAAATATGGTCAAAATATTGTAATAACAATGGAAGGTATTAGGGGGGTGGTAGACTTACTGGGTGGATCGCTTATAAACGTTTAACCACTATGCTGTATAACTGAGACTAATATATTGAATATCAACTGTAATTGAAAATTTAAACAATAAGTATCATGTAATATGCAGATGGTATTTTATAGAATTATACACTTGAAACCTACCCTTATATTACCCTTATTACCATAAGATGTACCTAGGTTTAGAGGAGGAAAATAGGAAAAAAAATTTTAAAGCAAAAAATGTGGTAAAATATTTAATAACATAAATAACATAACATTTCACCAGTGTAAATGTAAACAGAACTCAACAGCAGCATTAACAACCATTATTCCTCCCAAATTTCGGAGGAATAACGTTCATCTTAAAAATAAGGTATATAGCCCTGACTGGTGTAGCTCAGTGGATTGAGCGCGAGCTGCGAACCAAAGCATCGTAGGTTCGATTCCCAGTCAGGGCACATGCCTGGGTTGCAGGCCATGGTCCCCAGCAATTGCACATTGATGTTTCTCTCTCTCTCTCTCACTCTCTCTCTCTTTCTCTCTCCCCCCTCCCTTCCTTCTCTAAAAATAAATAAATAAAATCTTTAAAAAAATCACAGTTCAAAAAAATACAGCATATAATCTTATTAACCATTGTCACATAATAAATTTAACTCAAAATAACTAACTAAAGAAATAAAATGGTGATAAAAACAAGTAACAATGAAGAAAATTCAAATTGGCAAGATATCTATATACATGTGTATATGTACATATATGTTTTTTAAATTTTTATTGAATTTTGGGGGGTGACATTGGTTAATAAAATTGTTAATATACAGGTTTCAAGTGTACAGTTCTATAATACACCATCTGTATACTGTATGGTGTGTTCGCCACCCAAAGTCAAGTCTCTTCTATCACCATTTATTTCCCTTTTAGCCTCTTATACTTACCCCCACCTTGCTTTCCTTCTGGTGGTCACCATAGTGTTTGTTTGCGTCTGTGAGGTTTTGTTTCCTCTATTCCTTCACCATTTTCAGTAAGGTCTCCAACCCCTTCCCCTCCAACAGCTGTCAGTATGGTCTCTATTTGTGATTCTGTTTCTATTTTGTTTGCTTATTTATTTTGTTCCTTAGATTCCACATACAAGTAAAATTATATGGTGTTTGTATTCTGTTGCTTGGCTTATATCACTTGCGCATAATTCTTTCCAGGTCCATCCATGCTGTCACAAAAGGGAAGATTTTCTTCTTTTTATGGCTGAGTAGTATTCCATTGAGTACATGTACCACAGCTTTTTTACCCACTCATCTACTGATGGGTGCTTGTACTGCTTCTAAAAAATATTAGCTGTTGTAAATATTGCTGCAGTGAACATAAAGGTGCATAAATTTTTTCAAATTAGTATTTTAAGTTTTTTGGGGTGTATCCCGAGAATGTGATTACTGGGGTCATAAAGCTGTTCAATTTTTAATTTTTTGATGAAAAAATTACTGTTTTCCACAGAGGCTGCGCTGTTTTGCATTCCCACCAATAGTGCACGAGGGTTCCCTTTACCCCACATCCTCTCCAAGACTCCTTTGCTGATTTATTGATGAGAGCCATTCTGACAGGTGTGAGGTGATAGCTCATTGTGGTTTTAATTTGCATGTATCTGATAATTAGAGACTTAGAGAATCTTTTCATATCTCTATTGGCCATCTGTATGTCTTCTCCAGAGAAGTATCTGTTCAGGTCTTTTGCCAGTATTTGATTGGATTGTATTCTTTTTTGGTATTGAATTGTATTTTAAAAATATGTAAATTTAAAAATTAGAAGTAGGGCTAACTTCTCTTGTAGATTTAATTAAGTAGCGTAAGAGACATTACCATTGTATTTATAAACATACTAAATAGCTGGTGGAAGCACCACTCAATAAATGCAATTTAATGACCATCACAGAAGACTTTCAGCTGCCAATAGAAGACTCAGCTAAAACCAGTTTAAACGTCAATGAGATATAATGATCCATGGAACTAAAAGGTCCAGAGGAACAGTATATTTTCTTTTGTTATTCAGAATTTTGGTTGTGTTGCTAGATCGTCTTTTCATCTTTGCTCTCTTTGTGCTTGATATTTTCTTTCACTTTGGTGCCTTTCATCATAGCAAAATATTGGCAGTAGTTCTATTGTGTCCTAAAAGCCCCTAGGATTTTAAATGCTTGGCCCTCGCCAGAATCAGTCCCTCTTGTCAGACCTGAATGTGGGAAGTCAATCAGACCTTCCCAAACTGCACAGCTCCTGTTAAAGGGGAAAGGGGGGGAATTTGGGACAACTATATATCAACCACAGCGAACATGTCTGGAATTAGGGGAAGCTGGTAGAGTATTCTGGATCCTAATACATGTGATGTGTAAACGGTACATTGGATGGGATGTTTAGATCCATTAGATTGTGCTGATATGGTCTTTATGGCACTCTTACCATTATGTACAGTGTATTATATATTAAGTAGTGACCACTTTTTATTTTACTAGAATGTAGGTATTGCACAGGAAAAATACTCTAAATATCACTGTTCAATGGACTCATTTTTTTTTCTAATGAATCCCACTACTGATTCTATGCTTTCCAGTGCATAGTGAAGTCATAGACTCTTAACTCTTCTTGTATAAAATATGTGTCATTTGCCAATTCACTAAATTATGTAGAGAGAGAGAAAGGTCCCAACAGGTCATTGATCTGTTCAGACTTAATGTTCATGATTTAAAAGAAAATAGAAAAAGATACTAAGATCACTAAATTGAAAATGTATTTACTTAAAAAATAGGCTTACATCAAGAAAGACATCTTAAAATCTGATTTTTCTTACTTTAATACAATTTCTGATCAAATTGTACATTTGATAATACTAGATTTCATGTGTCATAAAGACATGTAATATTAATTTAGTTGGTGATGATGCCTCGGTAGAAATGCTTGTTATTAACTATGCCAGCCTGTTTCCTTTCTGACTGCAATTTTCAATTAGACATAATCTGCTCTATTGCTATGAAGAGGAGGGACAGAGAAAAGGATTATTCAGTTACCAAATCATGAACTAGAATAGGCACTTACTCTAACAGGCACTGTGCAAAGCTAACTTCTTTTGTATACGTGATTCTTCTAGATTTAAATACATGTAGCTAACATGATTAAAGGTATATGTCTGGAGGTGGTATCTTTCACAGTCCTTTAAATATTCTAGTTTATAATCAGATGAGCTTCTACACATGCTGACTCATAGCACCACTGAACTGCCTGGCTTTTTTCATGTTTCATGTGTGTTAAAGGCATAAAGAAACACATAGATTCTTGAAAGCTGCATGTCTAGAAGTCTGTGATGGCAATAAAATGAATGTCTGAGATTTTCCACGGTAATGAGAGCAGAATTCTCAGTCAGATCTCTCCTTAGTTACTTAGAGAGAAAGCTCTTATGTTTCTCACATATTGAGGCAAAAATGGGAGGAACATTTGTTGCTCTGAATGCTCCAGCAAAGTAAAACTTACATCTTTGATACTACTGTATTCTAAGTGGTTTATTCCTTTTGTCCACTAAGTGAAGTATTTCTGTGGATTTTTTATATGCAACAAGTTTACATGACAACATATTATTTTTTTTTACATGACAACATATTAAAAATTTTTTTCCTGGGCCTAGATGCACCAATGCTTGAGTACTGACTTCCAAGACAGAAAACAGGAAACCAGTCTTCTTTATTTTATCTTATTTAATTTGTTTTATGTTATTTAATTATCTTACTTCTGCTTACCCTTCTTTCTCCTAGATGTGAAATGTCTTCCTTCAATCATACCTCAAAAGATATTGCACATATCAATTTACTTTACTCAGTTTAACTCCAGTGGATTAATACTTTCAGTAACTGGGGCTAAGAAACAATCTTACATCTCCCACGCAGCATCGGAGTGCTCATCCCGGAACCTGGTGGGGCTGAGTTTGGCAGTATTCCATTCGCAATGTAGAAAGTCACTTCTCTTCCTATTTAACAGTATATAGGAAATTGTAGTGGCAGAGTTAACATTATAATGTTATTTTTTGACATAACATGAATAAAATATTTTCTCTACTTTATGAAGTGCTCTGCTTTCATTGGGAACAAAAACAGGGTGAGAAATGTTTAGGGCCGTTGAAAGATTTTTATCGTATTGAACATTTGATACCGAGCAGCTGGTCAGAGAACACTGTGGCCACTCCAACCTGATTGAAGCATGGTTCATTTTGTTTTTAATATCACCAGGTGGGTGATAAAATAAATCACATAATAAAAATAAATCAATCTGGTGTAGCTTGCTTATTTTGTAATTATACATATAATCTAGGTTATGTAGTGTAGGTGTATTGACAAATAGAATAGAATTTAATATTATAAATATAAGATTAATCCCTTTAGTGAACTAAAGTATTATAATATATTGATGACAACTGCATGATGTATGTCAAACTCATTATTGTGTATTAAGTAAACTAATTAATGAGTATACTTTAAAGGGGTACATTTTAATTTCAGAAATAAAACACAGTATAATATCTATTATTATCTAATAAGCAGTTATGATGTGTCCAGTGTCCAGTACTGTGTTATAATCCCAACATTCCTTATTTTATATAATCTTCACAGCAGTTTATGAGATAAGTGGTGTTTTTACCCCTATTTTTACAAATAATTTAATAGAAGCTAAGGTAGTTTAAATAATTTTTTTCAGCATCTGGAAATAAATTATTTTCATACATGTATACATATCTCACATATTACATATAAAAGTGAACAATGGTTTACTGTATAATTTTTCCTACTATTTACATATCATAAAATAAGGGAATAGTTGCCATTAGGTTTATATATGAATTATGACTATTGAAATTAACTAAAATGATGAAATAAATTTAATCATAGTAATTTTTTTATAAATATGGTTTTGTATTTCCTGATGAGGTTTTTCAATTTCTGAAGGTTTAGAAAAGTAATGCATATTATACAGCTTGTTATATATAAAAGGATACTAAATTATCTACTGGGGATTATCATTGTCCAGAAAAACTATAATGGGGACAGATTTTTCTTTTCTCTCAACCCATATTCTAGGTCATTACCGCTTTCTTCCCCAGCTTTATTGAAATGTGTAAACATATTACATTGTGTAAGTTTAAGGTGTATAGTGTTGATTTGATATATATATCAAAATGATTACCATCAGAGCATTAACAGAAGCATCATGTCCCAAAATTAACACTTTATTTTTGCTGTGAGAACATTTAAGATCTACTCCCTTAGTAGCTTTCAATTATATAATACACTATTATTAATTATAATTACTATGCTGTACCTTAAATCCTCAGAATACTTGGCTGGGAATTTGTACCCTATGATCAGGGTTTCCCTATTTTGCCCACCTCTCAGCCTCTGATACCCCCATTCTACTCTGTATTTCTACAACTTTGTTTTTTTAAGATTCCACATATAAGATCATAAAGTATTTGCCTTTGTTTGCCTGAGTTACTTTACTTAGTATAATGCCCTCAAGGTCCATCCGTGTTGTCACAAATGGCAGAATTGTCTTCTTTCTCATGGCTGAAAAATATTCCATTATTTATAAACTCACATTTTACTTATCCTTTCATCCATTGAAAAACCGCTTAGGTCGTTTTCCTATATTGGCTTTTGTAAATCTCTTTGACGCCCTGTTTCAGTGGAATCACTAACCACTTGGGCCACTATTACTATTCCTGTGGCTAGATTCTGAAAGCACGTGGAGGCTGATCTTTGACTTCCTGTTCGCCCTGGGCCTGTTACACAAGGAGAAGATTTTGATGGAATAGCACCTCTATGGAATCCCCACAGGGCCCCTGCTTTATAACTAAACTAGATTAAACTAGACTGAAATAATAAATAAAATAAAATAAAATATAAAATAAAATAAAGTAAAATAAAATATAATGTAAATAAATAAAATAGAAATAAAAAAATAAGAAAATGGCTTACTAGTGCTGTGTATGCTCAGGAATGTTTGTTGCGGATTCAGCGTCTCCTCCACAGACATAACTCCCCAAAACCTCTAGCCCTACCCACCCAGTCCCGATAAGTGACTGCCATGCATTTTGCATCTCGTACGTATCTCATGGTGTGTATGCAGGGATGTGGGGACTGATATGTGTGTGTGTTGTTAAGCATCTTTTCATGTACCTGTTGACCATCTGCACGTCTTCTTTGGAAAAATGTTTCTTCAGATTTTTAGTAGTCAATTTATGGGGAATTGTGTTCAGTGGAACTATTTCGAATGATAACATTTGATACTGTCTATAAAATAGGGATTTTCATTGAGAATAGAGGAATGAGATCTTTGGGTTAGCATTAAAATGAACATATTGGTAATCATTAATCTATTTTATTTAGAAAATTTATTATTTTTTGTTAAATTCAGAGGGGCAACATTGTTTCATAAAATCATATAGGTTTCACCCCAGTCATGTAGTTCATTTGGTTCAAACATCACCCTAATATGCCAAGGTGATGGGTTCAGTCCTGGGCAGGGCACATACAAGAATCAACCAATGGATGCATAAACACGTGGAATAACAAATCAATTTTCTCTTTCTATCTCCCCCTTTCTCTCTTCCTCTCCATCTAAAAAATGTATATGTATGTATATAAACATATATATGTTTCAGGTATACAGTTCTATAACACAATTAATTAGTCTTAAAGAAAGAAAACTCTGGTATTGTATACTTTTCTAACTTCAAGAAAATCTGTGCTTCTGTAATATTTGAGTTAAGTAAGCAGAGCAGTGAGGTCATAGCTGATTAGTAAGAAAATTCAAAGTCTTCTGGCACGAATATTTCAGCAAATACAGTTTCCTATTAAGAGCATACATAATCTCAAGGTTTTAGGTAATTGCTTATTAGAAAATAATCTTTAAATATGTATTTTTACAAGTAAGCAGACTTAGACTGAAATTCATCCTTGTGATGAATACATAAAGAGTAAATATACATTTAGTTTACATTATTATGTAACAGAAATATGAATGCATTATAAATATATATATAAGGAAGAGATTAGAATGCACTAGAGCTTTGCATTCTTAAGGGTATTTATGTCAGTAAACATCTTCACTTTCATTAACTAACCTAAAATTTATGGACTATAATTTTTGCTAAGGATGAATCAAAGTATTCAAGGTATATATCTGTTTGGAAAAATATTCTTAAAATTTATTTTAAAGTATATCAAATAGGTAGTGTTGCTTGCCTACCTTTCATTCCCTGCATTTCCTGCATTGCAAATAGGGTGTGACTTGGTTTTTCTATGTTGTTGATGTCACAGCTTCATAAATATTCCTTTTAATGCACATAGGTGAAAGTAAAAAAATGAGAATCTGCACAGTTGGACTAAACCATTTCTGAGTTTTAAAGTTGATAATTTTGCAAAACCGATACCTGTTACTGGTGTGTATGCGTGCTTGTGCACTGTAATTCAAGAAATTCATCGTGACTGTTCACCTGTGCTGTTGGTGCTTGAATACCCCCACAGCTGGGTCCGCGGAGAACTACAGATGGCTCATTTGAAGTGCACGTTTAGACTGTTAGTTTGGTGTATAAACTTTAGGCCTGTGTTTCATCCCTAGAATATATGAATATTATAAATTTAAATCTAGTTCTCTCTAAATGCAGTACTCTAGTGATTGTTTAATACTATTGCAATCAGAGATCCATAAATAGTTATTGTATTTGTGAATTGTGTATACACAAGACTAAGCAGATAGAAATATTTAACTAGTTTAAATTTTGAAACAAGTATATATAAGAGTTAGAACATCTTCCAAAAAAGGGTTTTTTTAAATTGAGTTTATATTGATGTTATTCTAATTCTAATATTACTGAGTTAAGCTTTACCAATGTACAATAATTAAACCTTTTTTTGCAGTGCTTTCAATTTATTTAATGGCTCATGTTCAAAAATTAAATGTAGTCTACATTTAATTTTCTTTTAAAAGTGCTTTTAGAAAAGCAACTTGGGAAAATATCTATATTCTATATCTTTGCTCAAGTGTCCTGGTATGGTTTATTGTCAACCAATTATGGCAATGATATAAAAGGCATTTATCTAAGTTAGTTTTTTAGATGATACACTTAGCAGTTCTCTGAAATATTAGCATGCTAATGTTTTAATGTAAATGTTTATTAGTTGTGACCCATAAAATATTATTTTATGGAAAAGCTAAATGCTTAAAACACTTATTTTAGTTTAATGCTTAGCCATTACAAAATATGAAGTGATTGTAGTATTATAAATTTAGAAGAGAGAATGGAATGGAACAATATATACAAGGGGCTTTAAAGGCTTTCCTTGTAAGGATCTACTATAAATGCTAATCTCACTGTTAAATGGGTTGCCTATTTCTAGGTTAATGTGGTTTAAAGGATGGACTTTGTTTAATAGATGTCAGTTATGGAGCACTAGTTATTTTTGAAAATGCAGCACAAGTCAAAGGAAGAGTGTAACACAGAGCAAGTACATCCTCCCTTGTCCCCAGGATGGAGGGAAACGGTTATGAATGAGCCAGTGTCATTTAGCATTATATGCACAAGCTCTAGATTTAAGTTAGGCTGGGTTTGATTTCCATTTTGCCTCTTACTATAAATGACCAAGAAAACTTTAGTTCCCTCATCTGTTTTTGAGGTCAAATATTTTAAGGCAATATAATAAGTATATAATTAAAGGTGCCAATTATTTTTATGACAGATTTTACTGATGGATGCTGTGTGTTGCAGTATTAGTAGTTTTCATGCTTCATCCTGAATTATCCATGCCATCTAAAGATTACTATATATATATATATAATGTATATATATAATAATATATATAATGTATATATATAATATATATATACACATTAGCATATATGTATCGATCCCTGACTTATATCTGCCCACTACTTTTCCAAAGATGATTTAAAAAACATTTTCTATTGAGAAAGACCTCAGATCAACTCAGGGCAAAGGGGGAGATAATAATGCTCAAATGAAATATATAATTGTATTCCCCAATGTGATCCAAAGGCTGGTGTAAGCACTCTAGTAACCCCAGAACGCCTGAGACAGCACAGGGCTGACTAATATTAACCATGCAGCACCCCAGGAACCCGAGTTTGCCTATGTCAGCTCTCAATTAGTGCAGCTCCACACTGGGAAGGAGATTTAAAAACAATGGGACATCATTAGTGGACATTCATAGTACAATATTTTGCCAACCTACCAAATGTCTGCTTATGAGCCATCCACAGGGTCCCACTAAAAAGGAAAGCAATTTCTTAGCCCTTTTGGTAGGCTTTGAAACTGGGAGCACAAAGACAAAATGATAAAGCAAAGGGGAGGAAAAAACCACGCACACTTACCCACTGATGGGTCCGTGTACCTCAACACACCTGACAGGGGGCAGTGCAGGCAGCTAAGTCGCTTAAGGATCCTCCTCTGGAAGTAACAATTTGAAGAAATCCAACTCTCTTGAGTTAAAGGTAAGCATTTTCATATATCCAGATCTTTGATTTGGAGTAATTTATAATGTCTTCCAGGAGATACTTTTAAGTCACTGAATCTAGAATCAGAGTTGAGGAGGCTGAAGTGACCTCTAGAATTTGCGTCAGCCTGATGGCTTTAATCACTTACCTTTCCTACTGGCTTTTAACTGCCAGTTTTAACCCACCACCAAAGGATAGAGAGCGGACTCACTGCACCTGCAACGTGGCCCAAGGATGTGCTTGTGAAATAAGCCGGGAGACCCCTTCCCTATGCAGATGCTGCTTATTATGTGTGAACTTATGTCTGCCTCCTCTCCTCTGTGGCACAGAAATGTTATGTTGTAGCAAAAGCACATGTGAAATTGTGATAGCACTTTACTGGATAAAAATGGAAGTTTTTAATGGCCTAGTGTGGTAAGCATTCCCTCTGGAATATGATTATAGATCACATCGGAGTGTCCTTTTCTTGTCCCTTTTTATGTTGAGATCTTTTCTAGTAAGGAGATTAATTGTAAGTAATATCATCACTATTATCTTGGGGATTTTGTTACTCATTATATGCATGGCTGTACAGAAATGGAACTGTTTTCTAAAATGAACACTATAAGAAAAGGGAGCTTTACATAAAAAATACATGTGACTGATTAGTTTTAGATTCTTTAGTATTAGACTTCTATGGTGTATATTATCTAGCTGTTGGATAATTTTTTTAGTTCACTAGCAAAGGCAAATAGAAGCATGTAATCTCTATTTTCCTAAATGGTTATCTGGATAATTAGTCTTTCAATTTTTTAGTGTTTGTGTGTACTGTGTGTGTGTGAACTAAAGGTGCTGGTAAGTCATATCAAGTCTCTAGAGTATTCATTGACTTTGATTTTTATTTTCCTGTGCAGACAGATTGAATGTGAATAAGTGCAATTAATAACTTACTCATCATTGGATAATATTCTAAAAATTATTTGTTTTTATGTACTGATTTTTCTTTTCATGCTGCAACTTTCTTGGAAGATGCTGTGTAGTATGTAGGCATTAGCTTACTCCTTAGGAGGAACATCATGGCTCTTAAATCCTATTCCTCACCTTAGAAATCACAGTCTCTGAATTTCCTTGGAGACTCTACTTGCACACCCCCCAAAAAATAGTGAACAATATGTAGCCATTAAATATTTCTCAGAGAAAGAGATAAAAATGGGATATACTCTACAATCCACAGCTAACAGATTGAATGACCTCACAATATTTTCCAAGGTCTCTTGTTAGCCCCTTAGCCACTGCTATCTGGGGTTGCAGTAGTTGCTGGTATTCACAACTCTAGGACCTTCCTCCCAGAAAGATTCTACCTGGTGGAATGTCCTGTGTATCAGCAAAGCAGTTCAGCCGAGCCTAAGTTTACCTGCCCCTACTTTCATTTTAAGATTCACTTCAGAAAACAAACAAACAAGCAAACTGCATTTTTGTTTGTGTTTAGTTTAATAGGGCCAGCTTCTTTAGAAAGCAGTTTAACAACCAGCTTTTGTTATCATTGAATGTCCCTGGGATACCTTCATTCCTCTCTGTTTTGACTTCCCACTGAAGGAAGGAATATTAATGAATGAAATATTGTCAGTCTGTTAAGCCCAAGTGGTCTTTAGAAAGTGGTATAAACTCCCTGAAAAACATCAGATGTGTCAGGGGAAAAGGAGAGTAGTATATAAGAGCAGTGAATATGGAGAAAATATTATGAATTAAGAACATTGCTCCTAATGAGGACTGAGTGCCAAAAGACTATTGTTATATGATCAGAGTTTCACAAGGAAGAAAATCCACTATTGCTCTTGGGTGAGTATAGCTAGGTAGCTGACATCACTTTATTTATTTACTTTTTATTTGATAAATTTAACATATTAAAATTCATAATTTTAAGGTATAGAGCATGCTACTTTGATACATTTTATATTGCAATATGATTGCCATTGAGTCAACATGGATCACTTTATGTCATTGTAGTGTATTATTGACTATATTCATTATACTATTCTTTAGATCTCCGTGACTTATTTATTACTCACTATGAGTTTGTGCCCATCCATCTTATTTCTCTACTCTTTATCCCCTGTTAATTTGCTATCTTACTCTCGATATTTTTATAGGTTTGACTTCTTTAGATTCCACATATAAGGGACATCATACAATGCCTATGTTCCCCATCAGACATAACTCACTGAGCACAGTGTGCTCACAGTCCATTCACATTGTTACAGGGTATCTTTCTTGTGTCTGAATAATATTCCACTGTGCAGTATGCCCCACCTGTTTTTGTCCTTTCATCCACGATGGGCACTTGGGTTGTTTCCATGTATTGGCTACTGGATATAATGCTGCAGTAAACGTGGGTGTGCGTGTATCTCATCAAAACCCTGTTTTCATTTTTTTGAGTATATACCCAGAAGTAGAATTGTGGATTGTATGGCAGATCTATTTTTAATTTTTTGAGGAACCTTCATATTGTTTTCGATAGTGGTTGGATGAATTTACATTCCACCCGAAAGTGTACAGGGTTGCCTTTTTACCCCCACCACTCTGAAAGATTCTCTTTCCCATTCCATTAATGGCCTGAATTGTGCAGTGTTAGAGTCTGGACCTGCGGTACGTTAGAACGTGACTGTGTCTGCAGAGCCTTTAAAAAGGTCATAAAGTTAGCATAAGATCTGTAGGGTTAGCTGGAATCCAGGGTGACTATAATTTAAAAAAAAATTTTAAGTGATAAGAAAAAAAGCATGAAAGTTCTAAAAAAGTAACAAAAATGTAGGGGAGTTTATGTCTCTTAGTCACAATGCTGATCCAAATGAACATATTTGCACTGTATTTTCTTTGTGAAATTTATGAGATATTGAAGCTACAAGAATAAGCAGTGGTTTACTTGAACTCCCACAAAGTATGGCCGACATTTTCACATTCCTGCCAGGAGGTGAGTTGAAGTCCGGGTGCATGGGTTAAAAACGTATCAGCAGAAGGAACGAAACTACAGTCTATGATCTGGAGATATTTAGATGAAGGCTTAAATGCAGAGGTAAATCGCACACTGAGCTGGGCTGTTGACAGTCAGTCTGTTTACAGTCTTCATATTCGTCTTCATCTATCAGAAGTTCCAATATATTTAACGGACTTTCACACATGCCTTTGTGCCTTTGCTTATGATAGTCAGACTGGAATGGCTTTACTCACTCTTGCTGCCTCTGCCCCTGATGAACTCCTACGCAGTCTGACTGCCATCACCTCATCAGGTCGCTTTAAGAGAACTAAGTAAAATTTCCCATTATGTGTGTTTCCATGACATGTCATACTGATATATTTATACTGATGTAATGCAGAAAAAGATTTGCATCACTTACTTTGGGTCAGGCACTGTGCTAGGTACCAGTTATATATCTGGGAAGTGTTAAAATCAATGTTGCTCAAATCACTTCGGGATTCTTCGGCGCTGGGAGTTTGTGCCCTTGCCTCAGTCGTCATGGCTCTGGTGCCTGATGCTGACTTGGGTAAACTAAGTCTGTTTATTATAGTTTTATTCCTCCGAAGTTGATATTCTGTTTACCGTATACATAGTAAGGTACTATTAAATATTCGAAACACCCAAATTCCCATTCCCATTGCAACCTAAACAGGAGAAAATTAACTATCAACATTTGATGCAGTTACTTAGTGTCTTTAAATTTTTTAATCATGATAAAATGCACATGCATCTTTGATATAAAGGTGAGTGGTAAGAACATCTTTTAGTAGAACAATGTATTGCCACCAAATAGAGTAATGGACAGTTTTTTCATTAAATATAGTGTTTTCCAAACAGTTTATGTTGTGGAGGAGGGTGTTTGAAGAAGGTGGCGATACAGATACAATGAATTTGAATTGTCCCTTTTCAAAATTGGTTTAAGTGGATGAGATTAGAGTTCCTTCAGTATTCCTTTAATATTCTATTCACACATGAGGCATTTAGAAAAAAATATTAGTGAAATACTTATGGAATATGGCATTGATATTAGATTCTCTGAGCTGTCAATTCCTTAGTATGCCTCTTAGAAGATATGAAAGTTACACTTTGATGTAAAAGATTCAGGACAAAGCATATATATTCTCTTCTGTGCTGTGTTTAAATTTAGAACTCCAAATAGTCTGACTTCTTGTTGGAGTTTCCTTACCATTTGTTATTCAGTGGTTGATTCCTACAATTTTATTATATTTTTATGGATAACTTGTCTTCTGTTTTTATTATTCTGCCTCAATTCACATCCTTAGGAATTCAGTCTTGATAGAACAACATAACCTTGTCATAACCCCCCTTTTTAAAAGCTAGCTACCACCATCACAATGCACTCCAACATTCGCTGTTTTATTCCATGCCTGTGCGCCAGGGCCCTAAGGTACTCTCCTCTGACTTTTTGATTTGTAACAGCTTCCATGATTGCTGCTTCTGTTTTTATGTCAAGCCCTTTCAAGGTACATAAATGCTAAACACAATGGTTTAGGAACCTAGTTCAGCTTCTCCATTAACTGATTTATGGACTGAAGATAGGAGAGGATAAAACGCCTTTTCAATAGGGGTTTATTCTCTGTTTCGATTCACTCTCTAGACAAGTGTCTAGACAAAGGAAGAGAGGAGTGAGAACTGCATGGGTATATGATTAACAAAATATATTCTAAAGCTTTGAATTTATTCTGTTTTATGGTAGGACTTATAACTGATTTAAAATTAACCCTGGGGTTTGGCTTTTACAGAAATATGTTTAAGGTATGACTACTATTTAAATTCTTCATCTTTGCCTCGTGTTATCATGTCTGCATTTATGTAAATGCTTTTAAAATGCTTTTGTAAACAAGTTGTAATTACAAAAGGAGTGACCACTATGTCCTATTTTCAAAATTAGTATTTTATAAAAATATTGACAAAGTGCTCAAAGAGGATAATTATTTACTTAAAATTAATATTAGCATATTATTTTTTTATTTTAAGGGTACCCAGGGTGTGTTTGAAAATAGATAGGGGAAAGCATACACACTCGGAAATTACTGTCATGAAAGAAGTTCTTATAGTCACAGATCCCTAGGAACAGGAGCTCCTGCAGGACATTCCACAGAGGTCAAGGCACCCCAGTTGGTCAGGAGGCAGGAAAGAGGGAAAACTTGGGAAAGAGCCTTTATATGGTTACCATGGGGAAAACTCGGTGGCTAAACTAAGTAGGTTTAGTGGGTTTAGTATTGGATAGTCTGAATGATTACAGGAGACTCTGGGTTACAGAGGACAGTGGCCAAGAGTGAAACCTGTAAGAGCTAAGCAAAGAAGTTGGGGGTGAGTGCTCTGCCTTGAGTGGTTTGCATGTCAAATGCATCCTCGCAGGTGAGTTGCTCACTGCATCTGGGAATTGGCTAGCCTTGGGAGGGACAGTTTCCCTCCGGCCAGGAATTACTCAGATGTCTAGGCATCAGAAACCCATGGTTAATACATTTCTTATATCGTAAACCCATGTATAACCAATTAAATCTACAGATAAGATTTCAAAGTGAGTTTGTTTTAGAGCATGATAACCAAGGCAACCTTGTTTGACCATCAGTTATACTCCTAGTGTAGCAGTCAATGTGCAGCATCGTGGCTTGTGCCTGAACTATAAAATAGACAATCACAGTTTTAGAGTGAGTGTAGTTTATAAAATCTTTTACACTAATATTTTGTTAGTCTTGCCCACAATCTTGCACATGTGTGTTTTTTCCCATTATAGAGAGACACATGTCAAAAGAGGCTAAGTAACTTGCCAGAATCACTATCGGTACATAGTTATAGAACCCCAACTGTCTGCTTCTGAGTCTCATTGTCTGACTTGTGCTCTGCTGACTGCTCCTCTGGGGGAGCGCGAGGGGCTCAACACACAGGTTTGACAGCCACAGGCGCGGCTGAGCTTTACCAGCTGCCTGATCACACACAGGGCTTAGAGAAGTTGAGACCATTTTGAACGTGTTTCCCCACCATTGTTTTATCTCTTCCATATAGCATTCATCATTTACTTTAATTAGCTGCTCTACGGAGATAAAAATGAGGGGGGGATAATGAAATTTATACTGAGGAAGGGTCCGGGGTACGGAGATGGGGTCCACACTCAGACACTAGTGTTCCTCAGCAGGGCTGTAGCATCCTGTCTTTCCTTAATCAGGGCGAGGGCTTTGGGCAAGCACGGTTTTAAGGCTGTGAGTAGGGAGTTACAGAGAGTGAGAAAAGAGGGAAGAAAGGACCTAGATTCTGTTACCGCTTAAATAATCAGAATATACTCTGGTTCTGCCAGCATTAAAGCCAAGATCAGAAGCAGTATTGCTTCTTTTTTTATTTAAATTAAGGCTTTGTCCCCAAATAAGGCTTTCTTTATGGGTACTGATCAAGGACCCACACATGTCTGAAAAACTAAAGAAGCATCACTTATTTCAATCACAGTGGCAGATTTTATAGCAATGCTTTGTTTGCTAGGGCTGCCGTAACAAAGTGCCACAGACTGTGTGGTTTAAACAACAAAAATGTATTTTCTTAGAGTTCTGGAGGCTGGAAGTCCAAGATCAAGGAGCCCATGGGCTTGATTTCTTTGGAGGTATTTCCTATTGGGCTGCGGATGGCTGCCTTCTTGCTGTGTCCTCATATGGCCTTTTCTCTGTGCTCATCCTAAGTGCCTCGTCCTCTTAGGACACAAGTCTTTGTTTTTCTTTTTAACTTTTTTTAATTGTTGTTCTAGTACAATTGTCTCCATTTCTCCCCATCACTGACTCCACTTCAGTCATCCCCACTTCTCACCCTTAATCCTACCCCCCTTTGGTTTTGTCCATGTGTCCTTTACACATGATCCTGAAACCCTTCTCCATTTCTCCCCAACCCACTACCCCCGCCCACCTCCCCTCTGGTTACTGTCAGTTTGCTCTTGATTTCAATGTCTCTGGTTATATTTTGCTTGTTTTTGTTGATTAGGTTTCACTTATAGATGAGATCATAAAAGCCTTATTTTCTTTATAGTCATATAAGGGTCAGTGCTTCAACATATAAATTTTGAGGATACATAATTCAGTCTATAACACTATTGTGCAATTTGAAGAATGAAGTAAATACAGTGATGCAGCACTTAATGACCAGAATATGTTCTGAGAAATGCACTGGGAAGTGATTTTGTCATTTTGTGGACATTGTGGAGTGCACTGTGCACAAACCTAGATGGTATATAGCTTACTACACAGCTGAGCCATGTGGTATCACCTATAGCTCCTAGGCTGCAAGCCTGCACAGCATGCTGACACATAAAACAACATGAGATTAAGTCATATACAAGAGAAAATAATGCAGTTTGGAGACGTCATAACTACAAGATGTGTGAGGCTGCTGCCAATGTGACACAGCATACTGTTTTACAGCAAATTTTGTTTATCAGTAGAAAGAGTACACTTCAAAATAACAATGAGAAGTACAGGATAGTAAATGCATGAAGCAGTAACAGGGCTATTTCTTATCGTTATCAAGTGCTCTGTACGGTAGATAATTGTGTGTGCTGTACTTTTATTTGACCGGCAGTGCAGAAAGACAGATTAACTCTGCAGGGTACATGATAAAGCCAAGCATAGTGTACCGAACAAAGAACCTAAGTGCTTTCAAAAACTGAAACAAAAATGATCTGCCTGCGTTCTGGCAGCATGATCAGAAAGTGTGACTGCCATCTTGTCTGTGGAATGGTTTCACCAGCGCATCACAAGGAGAGGACAGGCCAGTGCAGTACAGTAAGATAACCTCAGTGGGACCACACTCATACACCTTTTATCACAGTGTATTGTTTAATCAATCTATTTTATTATTGTTGCTGTTAGTCTCTTCTTGTGCTTAATTTATAAATTAAACTGTGCCATAGGTGTGTGTTTATAGGAGAAAACTTGGTGTACACAAGGTTGAATACTCTCTGAGGTTAAGGCATCTAGTGGGTGTTCTGGAACTTTTTCCTATAGATAAGGAGAAAATGTTGTAATATAGAAAAAGCAAGTGAAGCAAGTATATACATTTTCACCCTCAGTTGTTTGTATCTAAGTGGTGTAGAGAAGCCCTGGCCAGATAACTCAGTTGGTTAGAGTGTCATCCTGATATGCTGAGGTATAGCCTCTGTTATCTACACTTTTAACCTTAGAATTAGTACTTAAGATAGGCTAAATTTTTCCAATATCTCATTTTATATAATTTAGTGATATATAGTTATTTTGAGATTTTGCAGACTGTACACAATTATTCATTAACACCAAGAGTATGAATAAGAGATTCATTGCACTTGGCTATTTATTTTTCTTAAACATTAGTTCATTAATAGAGTCAATAACCTGTGTGCTGCTATAAAGGCAATGAAAACCTGTTTTAAAAGGAGAGAGAAAAGAGCCACTAAAATTTTATTAATGTAATGTTTCAGAGCCAATTTTTATTAAATGATTTTTGTGGCATTTAGAAAATTAAATATGTGTATGCACACATGTATGTATGATATACATACATGTGTGCATATACATATTGCATGTGTATGCAATACATACTGAGATAGATGCACTGTTTATATATATACAAATTTCTAAAAATATAAATTTTTTTTATGTTCTAAACACGTTTCCTGTTCTAACGTATTTGACATATTTAAATGATATATACTTAGGAAAGTTCTTTCTTCTTTTGGCCTCTCAGGAGTTATTTTATTCTGTCCTCAGTTGATCTATGCATTAAACAATAAATGTGTGTGTCTGTGTGTTTGTGTGTGCGTTTTCCAACATTTTTCAGCGTGCACTGTTGGAAGGAGGTCTCTCTGAACATTGTGAGAAGCATCAAACCATTTATGTTGACTTGGTTTGTATTCTTACATATTTAACCTCAACCAATAGCTCAAAATATTTTATCGCTTTTAGTCTCGCAAACTATTTACTTTTCATATTTTTTGAATATGTAACACAGGGAGATATTCTGTTCCTATTTTTAAAGAAACTGCCTGAAGCGTATGCATTTTAAAAACTGAATTCATGTTGTCAAAGATTATCCTGAGGCCACACCAGACTAGTGGAAGGCTACAAAGTGGAAGAATGGTACTATAGCTCCTTGAAAAACCATAGCCTTGCTGATACTTTTGGCTTTAGGGAGGGATGCCACAGTATTCAGCCTCATTAACCCAGTTCATTTGATGCAGTGATATCACTAAGGGTATTTGCCACTTGTGTTTGTCTCATATATATCAATAAACTTCTCTAATATAAAACCTCACAGTGTTCAATTTTAACACTAAGAAACTCCTCTGCACTTCCTGGTGGGTTCTCCAGTTTCTGACAGTGAAACTCACTGTTTTGCTTGTTAGGAAGGTCAATTTAATTTGAAATTCAACTGTTCTTAAATATATGGGTCTTATAACGTGCTTATTTCTTTTTACCCTTTTCTTAGTGTTTCATTTTTGTTTCTCAATTCACTCTTTTGGTATTAAAGCTTTATTTCTTCATCACAGTTTTACTTCAGATATTTTGTTTTAAATCTTTTCCAATCATATGCATGTTGAGGCACATGATAAAATGAAAAAAAATTGTTCCTAAAATATTGAAGTTATTACTGGACAAGATAAATAAAGAGTTTTAATAGGAAATGCTTTAGAAAATCATGCTGGATACAAAGACATTTTATTCATTACTAAAAATATGAACTCTACAGCTTTTTTAGAGATACACATTTTTAATATCAGTTTATGTTGTATGAGAATAATGTTCGTAAATCTTTGACTTTAAGTAATTACGACTTGGAGATGATCACTGTGCTTTAGCTGCGCCTATGGCACCGTCTTCTTTTATTTTTCACAAATTTTAAGGGTTTTTCATTTAACAGGAGGAAATGGTAAGGAAAATTTCAATTGTTTTACTTATGCTGTAGAAATATGCAGTCAAAATAAAGTATATGCACTGATTAAAAGAGTATTTTCCCCAAAGGGCCCCCAAAATGACACATAAAGTGTTAGTGACTATAACATATTAACACAAATTATATTACTGTGTTGAAAGAGTGGGGTGCATATTTCTGAATATAATTTAATTTACTTTAGAATGTTTTTTCTGTCATTGATTTTAATGGTTCGATTTTCCTTCTATTTTTTTTTTGTCTTGGTTGATTCTCTTATCCAATGTATACTATTGGTCTAAGTGGATACAATGATGAAAAACGGTCTTATGGTAGCAGGTTAGTTTGACTCATCTTTAGACACCAGGTGTACCTTGAAGGGCATCTGTCCGTCAGCTTTACCTGTGTCTTTACCTTTTCAATTGTTCTCTCCTTCTGACTTCACACTTACTTTACCTCTCTTGTTGTGGCTGCTTCACAAATTATAGCAATAGTGATATCACCTAACACTGTAACATTTTGGTTTAAACAATGAATCAAAATAGTTGAAAATGTAAGTCGGTTCATAATGTTGATGTTTTTGGAATTTTAATTTAAGCCTGACTTTGATACACTGGACATTTATTTAACTTCATTTAGATTTCTTATACAAATTATTAGGCATACTATGTGAACAATGTTTGCAATTAAGTCTGGTACTCTTAGAGATTTCATTAGTTCTAATCACAGCTAATTTATCTAAATTCTTAAGAAACTTTCCTAATATACTTGTTTGTTAACTATTATATTGCGCTTAGTTAATTACTTTTTAGTAAAAATGATCAACTAGGGGCCCATACACAGTAGTTTAGCAAATGAATGCATTTCTCACTCAGATGCCCTAGACTTGAGGAGGAAGGAAGTGTTTTATGTGTTGGCCATGCTGGTCAGTCTCCTAACTGAGCTGTTTTTAAAGAACCAGGCCGTGATTAGGAGCTGCCTTTTCGTATATGCTTTACTGGCAACCAGAAAGAGAACCAAATGACTCATTCCCTTTACAAAAGTACAACTAAAGTCATGTATAAATATGGTTTTCAGAGTTTGTGGGAAGCAATGCTGCACCTGAGCTTAAGACTATTTCTAAAATGTAAAAGCAAACGTATGTGTGCTAACGAATGAAATAAACAGCCAGATGCAAAGAAGCAAAGAATTGTTTCAGGATTACCGCATACAGGTGTGCAGCATGTGCACTGCCCAAAGGAAGCCAGCTGTGGGGAAGAGTGGGGTGCGGGGTCCAGGGGCCGCTTCCTTTGAAAAATTGCGGGCTGGCTCCTGTTTCAGCGGTGCCATTGGCTTCCCCAAGGAGCACATTTTTCTAATATTTCTGTCCAATCAAGACATGTTTTTGTCATTACAAAGTGGGGTTTATTTAAATATTAGAATATAAAAAAAGAATATAAAAAATTTAAACCACCCATCATATTAATTTATTAGAGGAAAAGTCAGGATTATTTTCACAGGTACCTAAAAGACACCTCACAAAATTCAGCATTATTCAGCCTAACCATTAAAATCAGGCTCTGTATTTATCATGAGGACCATAATTTCTAAAAACAAAAAGCTTCTTAATGAATGAACAGAGACGTAATCTTTCAAATGCTTATTTAGGTGCTGTTGGTCTCCATTTTCATCATTTTAAACCTTAGGACTGGAAGAAAGATCAGCCTTTGAAATGAAATATCACCATAAAAGTCATTGGGTCGGTGGTCATTAATCCATTTCAACATTTTCTACTAGATGTGAATTTCAGATCTATTAAAATAATAGGTTTTTTGGAGACTTTTCTTTGTGCATGTGTTGGTAAAATAAACAAAACTTGGTTACTGGTTGTCTCAGTTCTTACAACGCCTTTGAATTAAAGAAACTTGGCTTGCTCATTAATATATTTGTGTGCCTAGCATTTGGTTTATGCCTAAGCACTGTTTTTTTTAAAGAATGGCAGGACGAACGTGTCAAATGTGTCAGTATTTTACGAGGGGTAACGAGTAGAAAACAACATGTATGAAATGTCTCTTGTAAGTCAGTATTTTACAAAAGTGTGTGTATTGCAGCTGAGCCACGCAGCAATTCTCTCCAACAGATTCACCCTTATTTTAAAGATGGAGAAATTGAGCCTTTGAGAGATTAAGCTAACTGCCCAAGGTCACAGTTACTAGGTGACTGATCTGGTATTAAATTCAGTTCTGTCTGACTTCAAAGGACATCATTTTGAGAAGCACACTTTTTTCTGCCATATCATCATAAAATTGACTTCCTGAAGTGTCTAGGAAATCTGACCGCGCATGGAAGAAAGACGAGTTTTAACAAAGAAGCCTACCAAGATTTAATTTTGGGTGTAAAAACAGCATGATTTTAAAGAGCACTATTAACTAACCTATGAAAGTGAATTAGTTATAATTTTTTTAAATGGTTAAATGGATTTGGTCTTTTCCTTGAGATGATAATAAAAGGAGCTATGTTAAAGAAAGTCAGTTAATTGAAGTGTTTAGAGTGTTCATTGAAGGTCTTGGCAGTGCTTATTGCTGTTGTTATAGCTTACTGTCTTACACAAACAGATTAGATAAATATGTGAAGACACATTACTGTATAACCACGAATTAATTACCACAGGGCTAAATCCAGGTATTGCAGTATGTGGTGTGTAATATACTTTAACAGTATAAATTATATGACTTCAGATTTTTAACACTGGTACAACTCACGTACGTGAATACGATTTAGAGGGTTACGTGGGCTAATTTCTCATGAAGAAGATATTAGAGAAGAAATCACTATTATTAAAGCATCAATTCAGTTCACTGACATCTTACTGCTTCAGAAAAATTAGAGGGAAAATTTCTGCTCATTAAACTTCAGAGACACCATAGTAAATTCTAATGAGTTGCTTATTAAATTAGCAATCTTCTATAACTGGCATGATTCATCAACTTTTCTGTCATTCGCAGTTTTCAGATTAATAACTAAAGCCCAAATAGCTTGACATGGCTCTTCAATCAAACTTACTGTTATTAAGAGACCACAGCCACTCAAACCATTTTATACCATCTAGTGAAGAGCAGTATTTCAGGAAACATTGTTTCCTAGCTGCTGTCCAAAAATCTTTTGGGACTCTATATGAATTTATGGCTACAAAAAAATGGTATATGTTGTGTTTGCTTATTTAACATATATTGAGTATCTTCTACAAATATATCGGACCAGAACAAAGTTTCTGCCCTCACATAGCCTGAATGAATGATGCAAGTGTAATATTAGATATTATAAAGAAAAAAATGAAGCCTTCTAAGGTGGTGGAGAGTATTGAGGATAATACATTAGATTGCATGAACAGGGAGATCTTTTAGATGGCATAATACTTGAACAGAAATTGTAATAAAAACAAGTCATGCAAATATCTGGACTTAGACCACCTGGTCAATGAGAAGAGTGCCTGCAAAGGCCCTAGGACAAGAGCAGGCTCGCTGTTTCCAAGGACCAGGAGGCGGCCGATGTGACCAGAGAGAGAACAAGGGGTAAATGGTAAAATATGAAATTTTTTTTTTAAATCAAAGCCAGATTTATGTATCACCTCAGAGATCAAGTAAGTATCTTAAATTGAGTTTTGATTATGATAGGAAGTTGTAGAATGTTCTGAGTAGAGTGGTAATATAACATGATTTAACATTAAAGGAATATGTTGGTTAAAAAACTGTCAGAGGCAAGTTATAAGGCTGTTGTATTAGCACTTGGGAGACAAGGTGGAAGCTTGCCCCCGTGTAGTAGCAATGGAGAGGTGAGGGGCACTCAGCTGATAAATTGTAGAGCCAGCAGAATTTATCCATATATATGAAATGGCATTTGAAAGAAAGTCCTCAGAGACTCCAAGGTATTCAACTTGAGTACCTGGGTAAATAATGATATTCTTTGTTAAGATGTAGAATGACTGAAGGGAAATTGATTGTGGGGATTTGGACCAATGATTTTGTATTTTGAACTTGAGTCTGAGTTGTCCCTCAGTTCTCATGTGGCCATGTCATGTAGAAATCAGGATACAGCATTGTGAAGGTCGGGGGCGATACGGAGCTGGGTCTGGAGGGCTGCCTCTCACAGTCAGCAGTATGAAGAATCTATACCTCGCAGTCTCGAGGACACAGAAGGGCTAAATTGGGTGTGTAGGGTGTGTAGATAGAACGCAGAGCCCTTGCATGTTCTAACAGTAAATGTGAGGGAGACAAAGAAGATGCTCTAAAGGAAAGACAAAAGGAGAAGACATTAATGTGGGAGGAAAATTAAGAGAGATTTCCAAGTGTAAACGTGGAAATAAAGTCAAGAGAGTACTTCAAGAAAGAGGAAGTGATCAACTGTGTTATTACTTGTAAGAGGATGGGTAGTAAGGGGACAGAGAATGTATCATTGGATCTGACAGAGTGAAGGTGATCAGTGCACTTTTCAGGAACAGTGGGGAAGGGAAAAGCTTGATTAGAAAATCTTAAGAAGGTAAATCTGTCTTAGAATGCAATACCTAGAAGTGATTTACTTTTTGAAGAAATTGTAAATGGGATTGTTTTCCTAATTTCCCTTTCTGATAGTTCATTATTGGCACATAAAAATGCAACCGATTTCTGGATATTAATTTTGTATACTGGTACTTTACATAATTCATTTATCAGTGCTAGTAGTTCCTCGGTGGGTTCTTTAGAGTTCTCTATGTACAGTATCATGTCATCTGCAAATAATGACGGTGTTAACTTCTTCTTTTCCAATTTTGATGCCTTTCAGTTCTTCTACTTGGCTGGTTGCTGTGGCTAGGACTTCCAGTACCATGTTGAATAAGAGAGGTGAAAGTGGACATCCCTGTGATGTTCCTGATCTTAAGGGGCGCATTTTTAGTTTTTGCCCATTGAGTATCCTGGTGGTAGTAGGTGTGTCATATATGGCCTTTAGTATGTTGAGGCATGTTCCTTCTCTTCCCACTTTGCTGAGAGTTATTTTCATAAATTGGTCCTGGATTTTATCAAACGCTTTTTCTGCATCTATTGATATGGTCATGTGGTTTTTATTCTTCATTTTGTTTACGTGGTATATCACATTTAGTGATTTGCAAATGTCGTACCAATTTTGCGTTCCCAGAATAAATCCCCCTTGATCGGGGTGTGTGATCTTTACACTAAGTGAAATAAGCCAGTCAGAGAAAGGCAACTGCATTATGATTTCACTCATATGTGGAATCTAAGGAACAAACTGAACTAACAAACAAAACAGAGACAGACTTGTAGTCAGAGAGGAGGCTGACAGCTATGGAGGGGGGTCAGTTAGGGAGTGGAGCGATCAAGCAAGTGGAAAAATAACTCACTGATGTGGACGACAGTGTGGTGTGTGAGGGGGAAGGAGTATGAGGGTAGTAAATGGTAATGGAAAAATATAATAATAAAAAAAAGAAAATCTTAAGAGGGGATGAGCCTAGACAATGTATACACAGTGAGTGTAGGAACTTTTAAGGAATTTAGCCATAAATAGAAGGATGCAATCAGGACATAGAGGTAAAGGTAGATCAAGAGAGATTTGCTTGTTTGTTTGTTTTAAAGATGAGGTATATTTTTTCATAGTTTTAGCCTGCGAAAATGACCAAGTAAAGAGAAAAATGCTGACAATGAGGAGAAGCAGGGTTTTATTGGAGCGCTGAGGATGCGTAGATAAGAAAGGATAGGATCCAGAGCACCGTGGAGGAAGCCCGTCTACGGGAGGGCAGCAGACACTCGTGCGGTGAAGGGCAGTGAGGGCGGGTAGGAACACCAGTGAGGCCCATAGGGCAGTGGCACTGGTGGGGATGAGAGAATGAACTCCTCAGTGGGATAAGGAGCAAGACAGTAAACTGACCCTGAGACCGGCAAAGGAAGTTGGAAGAGCAAGAATGTGTAACAGGTTCGTTGCCTTGGAGAGAAGAGTTTATTGACAAGGAAATAGAGTGGCCTTGTTGGGCGGCATGAGCGTCCATAAACTCTGTTGTGCTAAATGCAAATGGGTAAAGCCGAGAAGCCCCATTGTTGTTTTTCTCTGCCACCTTCTCTATCCGTGTTCATCCCTCAGCAGTAGGCGTGGGAGAGAATGGAACTGGGTTTAACTAGGGTCGGAGCTTTATTTTAGATGAGTGAATAAGGAAAAAAATGTGAGAGAAGTGTGTTGCGTTCACTGGTCCAAATATTTTCATTATTCTAAGAAGAGAAAGGTCCAATTGTTGATAAAAACTATTGTTCATTTTTGACAGTAGTTGGATAGTTCATTCCCAAATAGTTTATATAATAGAAAAGAGAGTTAAAAGCTTAATGAGGCCTGTAAAAGATGAATATTTGAACAGTCTTATGTTGCAATTACCTTTAGTTATATATTTGTTCTAACATTTAATTTTCACTCGGTTTCTCAGAGTGTTTTTTTTTTCCTTTGACAACAGTTTTGTTCTGTGTATCATGTGTCTGCATCCTGTACTTTTACATATTTTCAGTGCCTTTCACTAACATTGTATAACTTAATGAAATTAAAATATGTAAATAAAGGAATTAACTTCTCATTAATATGAGTCCCTTCACATTTATCTACCTACTCTTCCTCCTCCATTCCTTCTTCTTGCTAATTATTACTTTTTAAAATTTCCAACTTCTTCATAATTATTGACTGATCAGCCTTTTACTATACCACCTTTCCTTTCTGGTGAAAATTAGCCTTTTATTAAAAAGAAGAACCGACTGGTTTTAAGAATTGACTTTTTTCATGCACTTTTTTTTTCATAAGTGTGCTAACATTCCAAATGTGTTAGGTATTTTGTGGTTGTTTGAAGAAGATATTTTCTAAAGGATTTTCATTTTCATAAACCTAAATACATCAAACTCAGAGGTTGATAATTATCACCATGTTTCTTACTAAGGAATAGAATTTCACTTATGGAATGACATTGACAAATGCAATAACAATTCCTACTTATTATTCACCTACTACCTATAAGGCATTATATATATGTACATATGTATATATATTTTATTTAACCCTCACAATGAAACTTACTATGAATGGCCTTGGTCTTGGTTGCAGAGGGAAAAAAATGAGGCTAACAGAAACTAAACAACCAGTTTGTAGACACCCAGAATGTATATTGCAAAACCTGGATTTTTTGTGCATCAATGTACTTCTTTTACACCATGCTGGTTTGTGCCTTTGTTTTGTGATAGGTGGTTATGCAGGATATGAAAGTTACACTTAGATTTAACATAAGAAAATCTAAAATGTAGATGGGAAATTTATAAGTATTCAATATTATCTTCTAGCAAAAAAGTGGTCAAAATAGTGGAAAAGCATAGATAACTGCTTACCTTTATTTAGCTATTGTTATTGAATACTCTATTAGTGTCATATAATTCACAGCTGGGAGGCATCTTCGCCCCCCTATTTATATTTACTTAAATTAAAGTTCAAAGTGGTTAAGTGCTTCTCATCTCATTGGCATATTTTTTCCTTAATTAATTTCCTAACTTTTGTCCCTCTTTATTACATTTTATTTCATCTCCTTGTATATGCTTACACAGCAGTTACTACTCTGATTGAGAATCCGCTCCTTCCAAATTTTCGGGATAACTTGATATTTGATCTGCCTCTGGTTTACCTTTATACCCCACAATGGTGAGAACACGTATGTTTATGTCGATCGTGCTCCTCTGATTTCTCGTTGTATCTCATTTTCCTGCAATACAAGATGGCAGGGACTTGACATCAGCTCACTCGGTGACGCAGTGAGTGTGCACCGGCTCAGCTTGGCCCGCAATTCTCATCCTGACTGAGCGCAGGGGGTCCGAGGGTGGGGATTATCTGCTTGTATTTAGAGACTATAGTATGTAATTTCATGTAGTAAACAATCATATAGACATAGATAAATAAAATTATAATGTATATATATGATTTTATTACATGTATATGCTGAATGCAGAAAACATGTAATTTTAAATATCAAGCTAGTAATTAGCTACTTTCCTAGAAAATATTATGCCTAGTGCCAAATTTCTATAATCATAGGATTTGGGTTATAACTACATATTATACTGATGTATTTAACAGTTTTAGTAAGATAAAAATACTTTTAAGAAAAGTCAAAACCTGTATTTTTATTACCCCTTGACTCTTGATATGATCTTATGACTAGATTTAACAGTTTCACTTGAAGTTAAACTATAGCAACTTTAGATACCAGAAAAATCTTTGTTCATCAGTCTGCAACATATATTTCACTTTCCCAGAACTAGTGCTTAATGGAATCAGTGGATTAGGAACTGTGATGTGCTGTAGCTTAAGGGTGTGAATAATTTCACATAGGAGCTTATTTTATTAAGTTATTGGTGCTGAACATCAAGAAATGTAATATTTTATTCTTATAGGGAGGGAAACACATTGATGTTTGCTTTGACCTCTAGAAAGGTGATCATTGGAACGATGAGTACTTATTAAATAGGAAGGGATCCTTTTATAGTTCAGGGGAAGGGCCTAGATAGAGAACATGTACGAATGCCCCAGGGACATGGACAACAGTGTGGGAATTGACTGTGGGAACTGGGAGTGAGGTGGGCAGAGGAGGGCAAATGGGGAAAAATTGGGACAACTGTAATAGAATAAAAATATAAAATTATTTTTAAAAGTTTAAATGGCTGGATGTTGGTTTCTTTAAATGACGATAATACTCAGAAGCAGACTGAGCATTCAGCAAACACCAGAGTGGTTCAGGTGCACTTGAAGTTTCTAACCATGGATGCTAGTGTACTGACTGGGAAGAGGGACAGTGGAGGAAGACAGAAAGCAGCCACAAGGATTCCGAAGTCAGTGATGAAAAGGGGCCCACTCTGAGGAGTAAGTGTGTTAGATAGCAGGACAGACTGCTGTTTTTGATGTAAAACAAGACTTAAGAGTTGAGATGTTGAAGATAAAGCTATTTAAGATATAAGTCCCGGTCTCGGAATTGTAGTGGATGTCTTGTGGGGAGATGGAGATAATTGGCAATGAGAAAGTAAAGAGATTCTCAAGTACATTTTAGAAAGGCTTATTGGTGGATTTACTGACTTTAACAAATATCATGCATGGTGCAAGATGAAAAAAAGATAGAAGCTCATTGTTGAATTCACTAAAGAGCCATATGTCAAACAGAGCCTGCTATATAAACTTAACTGTAGGAATATACGTAAATATGTGAGCATTTAGCATGGGACTGGAATTCAAATGTGTTGTAAATGGAAGAATTGATATGTTTTTAAGATAAGTAATACATTAAAACATAATATGTGCCAGTACTGTGCTGATTGCTTTACATAAGCGATTGATCTTCTAAAAATCCTCATCTGATCTTCTAAAAATCCTATGATTTTTTCCATTGTGAAGATAGGGAAACTGAGGCTTAGAGAGATTTGCCAAAAGTCAGTGGTAGTAAAGCCAGAATTTGATTCCAAGCATTCTGACTCCAGACCCCTTGAGCCCCACTATAGTATTCTGGCCATTCTATTGTAAAAATTGAGTTGAGTGAATCCACATCTACTAATTTATCCTCAGTACACAATGCTTCGTCATACTACAGAAGTAGCAGGCATGTGTTTTCTGGACTTGAACCCCTACTACTAGTTATAGAACATTGGACAATTCTCCTAAGCCCTGTGAATTTTTGCTTCCTGTGTCTAATGTGAGATTACACTAAGCTCATTTTGTTTTGCCGTTTACCAATTTTAAATTTCCAAATTATCTTCTACTATAAGCACGTGCAGAAACATATCTTTGTTGTCTCCTGCACTTTAACATTGCGTGCTTTTGGCAAACACACACCTCCAAGTACCATGCATGATTCGTGTTGAAGCCCATATATACCATGCAAACTAAAATGAGACAGCAACAGCATGTCCACTCAAAAATGCACTTTCCCCACGCAGAAGAGGAGAAGCAGAGGAGTGGAAGAGAGATGGAATGATAACAAATCTTGACCATCAGAAAAGGAACTGTCAGGAATGAGTAAGTCCAGAAAAAAAAAATTGAATCTAAAATATGGTAATTTTTGCCTGTTATTACAAATGCAAAGCAGCATTCTTTTTGCTCAGTAATTATTTTCCCATGGATGTGTGAGGAGAGGAGGCTTTGACATTCTCGAAGCTCAGGGAGGCTAATGCTTTAATGAACAGTTTGTTATCAGCTGGCACTGGCTCTCCCTTGCTTGCAATTCCCAACTCCGTTCAGTCAGGAGAGAATCCTTGTGTTAAGTGTAAACATCTTTCATCCTGATACATCCTCAATGCCTTAGTCCCTAAAGTTCTCATATCTGTTATTTAATTATCTGTTAATTAAATCACACAGTTTAGAGGTATTTTAGATTAAAGGAATATTAAATGTCTAATTCACTTTTATAAATGTGATACAATGTCACTCCATATACAATGAAGGCATTAATGGAATATGCATTTTAGGAAAATGCAATTTTCTGTTGCCTGAAAAAGCAGCCAAAGGACAATGGTAGATAAATCAACTGTTTTTATAAAACTTCTGTGAATTACCAAATGAACTCTTTGGAGAGTTAAGGTGAAACAAGTAAGGAAACTGATACATATAAAATTCCTCTGATATGATATAGCTGTTGGAGGCAGTTTGGAAGGTTTTAGTTTTTAATATTTTATCTTGGTTGCGCAGACTAGAAGTTCCGTGCCCCTCAGTTCACTGGCTGTTTTCTGTATTCATTTGGTAATTCCTTTGTGTCATTTTATTACATGCTCCTGTCATTTCTAAGCCTCCTCCCATTCCCATCTCCTCTGTAGCTAACTGTCAGTGAATTTATGTCCTTAGATATGGATGCATCTTGGAAACTATATAACATCTGTTTGTGTATGAGCACATTTAATTTGTATTAGTGACTATGTTATATAGATTTCAGACTCATTCTTTTATATGTTAACTAAAATCAAAATATGTACCCATGTTGCCATATGTAAGTTAAGATCGTTCAGAAGTCTGGTCTTGGCACAGAATGTGGTCCAGGTCTGCACCATGTCCACGTTGGTGATGAGACCCAGGTCACCCCCTACTCCCTGCTGCCACCACAAGTGTCATGATACATGGCCTCCTACATGTGACTTTGAACATGACATAAATTCCTTAGAATATTGCTAGTGGCACTCATCTCGTGAGAATTTACTATGATTTCTTCTACTGTTTTACATTGCTGTGATAAATAAAATTGTGTTTTCTTGTAAGGGTTTATTTTCTAACCTTCCTTATTGTTCTAGGTTATTGCTCTGTGATAAAAAGTGCTTCACAGGAGAGCTGTGAATACTTGCTAGTGGCAAAATATCATTAATATCATGACTACCACCATAAAAATCACCTCCAGTCATTTTCTGTTACCTGATTGTAATGCCCCAACCGACTCTGATTGAGCATTCCCTTCCCTGAAACCAGCTGTGGTCATTCATTTCCTTGGACATCAGCCACTTCGTTTCGTCAGGCAAGACAAGGCATTTGTTTTCCAAAGCACCGAAGAGTATTTTCATTTTTGTTTCTTGTTTTGGTTTCGGTTGACGTATATAATAAGACCTTTCTGTGAGGTAACTTTTTTGGAAACATTTTATATTCTCTTTACATTAAATATTGAATTTTCAATATAAATTTGGAATGAAGTTTGGATAGGCAAACTGATTAATATTTTCTGGGAAGTACTGAGCAGGTATATTGCTAACCTATAATCTTTTTAAGTGAGATTTTAGATGGCAAAATAATATTTTGTAAGAATCAGTTTAAGGTATTTCATTTCAGTAACCATGATTCTTTAAGGAAGTCTATAGAAATGGCAATAAGGTTTACTCAACTAAAAAGTATTAAGCCAGTCAATGCTTTGCAAAATCATGGGGTGTTCCGTGTGACCAAGAAAATCAGGTCCTGTCTCCATGAAAATGAGAATCTGTCAGGGGAAGCTGGAAGTAGGCAAATCTTCAACTAGTTTCTTGAGTTCTGGAATCTTACTTTCCATCCTGAAGACCCACAGAGAGGTACTCTTAGCATTAAAGGGTGATCAAGACAAGGGATGAGGAGGGTTGAATGTGGGAGGTGGGGGCGGGTAGGGTGAGTGAGAATAATGGGGGAGGGAATTGGGATAACTGGAACTGAACAACAATGAAAAAAAAAAGGCAATCAAGCCCTGAGGAACTGATTTATAACATTATAATGAACAAAAACAAAAGCAAATGCTGGAATGCTAATTAAATAATTTGCAATTAGAATTAATTGTAAAAAGAGTATGAATATGCAAATATCCCAGATCACTAGATTCTTTCACTGTATTAAAGGACAGTCAACATTTCAAAGAGCACTTTTGTAAGAACAGAATGAAAGAAAATTTAATTCATACTGTTTTATAAGTTTTCCAGTTAAAATACGTTCATGGAGATAGCCTTGCCCAGGGAACCACGGTCCTTTATGGTGCCCAAGGTTCTCTGCCCTCCCTGTGCATAATATGCACAGAAGGTCACATGAACCTTCGCTTGATTTTTCTGTGTATCACAGTTCATCAATTTTATAATACATTCTCCAAATATTAATATCGGTGGATTGGTTCTGTGTTCTGTAATCAATGGCACCTTACAGCCAGTCAGCAGTTACAATATAATTGTCCTTACCTCCACCTATGCAAATTATTAGGAATCAAAATGTCCTTTTTCAGGTGATGTTATTCGTGAAATAAGGATTAGATTATTCTTTCTTTCCAAGAGGCACTTAATCATTTATTAGTTGACGTATATTTTATAGACTCTGCTACCTAAATGTGTTTACAAAGATTTTTAGCTTTTTAAAAACTAAGTTAAGTAATCCAGCATTATATTTAAAATGCATACAGCTACATGAGTATTTACTGCTTCTGTGTTTTTCAAATCAAGACCATTCATTCATTAATTCAACAAATTATGTGCCTCACCTGAGTATTGTGTATTCATTCAGACAGAGGTCATCCATCACTGCAGAAAAAGACATCCTGTTGTTTAGGAGCTTAAGTTTTAGTGCAGACAGACAATAAAATAATAAATAAGTAAATTTATAATATATTAAAACATGATGTAGGTTGAATTCTAAGTTTATATTTGCCTGAACGCATTGCTCATAATACCTTCACGATTTGAAATTCTTTGTGCTTATATCACTCACATACATAACATTTTTTTCTTTTTGCATTAAGTTACATCTATTGGTTTGACAGTGGTTAGTAAGATTATATGGATTTCAAGTGTTCAGTTCTGTGATGCATCATCTGCCTGTTTCACTGAGTGCCCACCCTCCCAAATCAGGTCTTCTTCTCTTACCATGCATTTGACTTGGTTTGATTGGACACAGTTTGGGTAATGAATTAAAATTGGTGTCTTTGCTTCCAAAGACTAAAATTGGTATCCTTTGCAGACTCCTACTCCCTTCCCCTCTGGTAACCACCATATTGTTGTGTCTGTAAGTTTCTGTTCTTGTTTGTTAAATTTTTGCTATCAGTTTTATGTCCAATATGTCTGTGAAATCATAGTTCTTAACTTTTCCTGTCTGACCTATTTCGCTTAGCATGATATTCTCAACATCCATCCATATTGTCTAAAATGGCAGTATTTCATCCTTTCCTATGGCCAGGTAGTATTCCACTGTATGTATCCACCACGTGTTCTTTATGCATGAACCTGTTAGAGAACACTTTGGTTGTTTGCATGTCTTGGCCACCGGGAACAATGCTGCAGTGAACATAGGGGCGTATATACCTTTGAAATAAATGTTTTCAATTGTTTCAAGTGGATACCCAGGAGATGGGTCACTGGGTCATGTGGTAACTCTATTCTTAATTTTTGAGGAGCCTCCATATGGTATTGCATAGTAGCTGTAGCAGTTAACATTCCCACCAGCAGTGAATGAGGGTTCCTTTCTCTCCACAGCCTCTTCAGCACTTGTTATTACCTGTCTAGTTGATAACAGCCATTCTAATAGGTGACATTGCATGCATAACTTTAAATCCTGCAATACTAAAACAATCTTATGAGTCTTATAACTTTAAATCTTGTAACACAGTCTTATAAGGCACATACATTTGGTTATGAAAGTACAATCCATATTCAGTGTATATAATAACCATGCAGAGCAAATTTTAGAATTGTAGAATGATTATCAAACAAGTCGGAGAAATTACTTCAAGATAATATACGAATAATTTTCAGGCCATGGTATAACTCTTCCTCTGAAAACATTTAATTAGTTCACTTGCTGCAGTATCTTAAAACACTCCTTAGGTGCTCCAAAATGACCCTGTAGCAACCCACAGAGTTTTTGTTTTTGTTTTAATTGCAACAGTTATTTGCTTTAGTTAATCGTGACAACATGATTAAAATGTCTGAGACTTTCCCTTAATTCTCAAACTGCTTTTCTATTCCAAAATCTTTCTTTAAAAATAAGAGGATTTACCATAGTCTGTTTCGTTAAGCTTTTTTCCTAATTGTATTCTTTATCGTTTATCACTGAACTTTTCTTAGGCAATCCCTTCCATTTTTTGTGGCCTTTTAGTGAACTCCCAGTGTCCTCCCATTGTTCTTGGTGCCTCCTGCACCCATGCCCCTCACTCTTCAGCAAAGCCAGGATAACACAGCGAATGGGGATTCTCTTCCATTATGCTTCTGTTGTGTTAATGATTCTCCTCTGCCTGGGTCTGGGAGAACTGGCAGTGATTACACAGTTCCTTGCTAAAAATAAGAGCAGGTGCAGCTGTAAAAGTCCCTGATTAACAATTTCATTTAAATATTACAACAGGTTTCTGTAGGGCAAATTATTCCCGGTGGTAAGTAGGTGTACTTTGGTATATAATTCACTAGATCTAGAATTTAATTATGCTAGCAATAACAAAGCCCTTAGTGTGATCACCGTGTTCCAAATATACTGGCCCTTCTGTCCAAATAACTACTGTAAAACAAATGAATTGTAGCTAGAAATGCCTCTGATGAAGGAAAACTGTAAATCATCTTTCATAGTTGTACTTCTGGGGCTGTGTATATTGATTAGTGTCAATGGAATGAGAAATAAAAATAATTGTTTTTAATATCAGCATGCAATTTGTATTTTTTCAATGCTGTCTTTAGTCATACATACTAAAGCTCTCAAATGAAGTAAAATATTTGGAGGTTTTTGAGAAATGTTGATTTTAAAATAATTCAATATAAGTTAGGTATAAAATATGTTAAGGTAAAAATATAATGTTTTGATTTATGATTTTATAGTTTTAAAATAAATTTGTAAGTAAAATATTTTACTCTAAATAATAATACATGGTTAATAACTATGCAGAGTCACAACTTCTTTAACAGCTGTAAACTATAGTGGAAAAGAGAAGTTTCGATTTTGCTTGTCCATCTCTCATTGTCTTGTTTATACTTGTGGCCATTATACTACTGTTGCAAATTTAAGTTTTTAAAAACTTTTTATTCTTTCAGAAATTTTTGTGGATAATTACAGTAAAATAAACCAATAGTAGAAATTGTAGATAAAATATATCTTTTATAAATTATTTATATAAGATAAAATAATTTTTATCTTATAATACCAATTTCAAAATTCATATTAATTGCCTTCTCAGTAGAAATCAACTATCATTTTATTATGTCAGAATTAACATAAACTCTTGTAGTAGTTTTAATACTTAAAATAAGAAAATTGACACTGCTTGATTTAAAAAATTATAAAACAGAATTTTCTTTAAAGTATAAAAAAAATGCCTTAGGGTCCTGGATGGTGTGGCTCAGTGGATTGAGCACGGGCCTGTGAATCAAATGGTCACCGGTTTGATTCCCAGTCAGGGCACATGCCTGGGTTGTGGGCCAGGTCCCCAGTGTGGGGCACATGAGAAGCAACCACACACTGATGTTTCTCTCTCTCTCCTTTCCTTCTCCTCTCTCTAAAAATAAATACATAAAATATTTTTTAAAAAGCCTTAGGAAATAATATTTCAATTTTTTTCAATACTTGAGCTCACTATTTCAAATGCAAGACATAGTAAAATTTTGGTAAGGCTTTAAAATTACATTTTTAGCCATTTTAAAGTAAAGTCAAATGTAGAGACTTTGAAGCAGATCAGATTTTTGCTTTTTCCTTCAATGAGTGCTCTGCTTATTATTTAATGATTATGTGTAGCAGATATTTTTTTAATATGACCAATATTTTAAAACATATCCGTCTGATAATCTGTAATATTTAAATAGATTTTTGGAAAATTAAATAACTCTATTTAATTTGCATAATTGACCTACACATGCACTAGAAGTCCATATTAATATAGATATAGGTAGGAATGATATCCGCAATACTTCAAGACTCACATGCTATCAGCAGTGGTTAATTAGACTAATGTGATAGTCCTTCAGTGTCAGCCCTTAAAAATGGCTATGACCTGATTAGAGCATTATAGTAAGTAGACAGAGATGGGTTATCCAAAGGATGTTGTAATTCAGATTTTGCAAAGAGGTTTTTTGCCAATACCATAAACTATGGGACTAGAAAAGATTAAATTTGTTAAGTTAGAGAAATTAACTGTATTTTCATTTTTATAGGTAATTTCAATGTTTTAGTAGCTTAAGCTAAACTTTCAACTGTGTCCAATTCTCATCATAATTCAGAAATGTTTTTTATTCTTCTTAGTATATGAGTATCTTCCCTAAACACAACATAACAATGAAAAACTTTCATTAATATGCATTCATTATTTTAATTATTTTTGGTACAAATAACTTCTTTTTTGAGAACATAAACATATCCCAGCACAAATGCAATATATTAAAATTTCCTTCTCCAACAGTATCAATGTTAAAATATTTAAACTTAAGTTCAATTAATAGGGTTCAAATAATTTCTAAAGGAAATAACTTCCACGGTACAGTCAACATGTTAAAGACTTGCCCCAGAGACTTTAAATGAATGGTTTCCAACAATTGCAAATCATAATGTAGCGTGCATGCCAATCCACAGACAAAGTTTGGATGTGCAATTAGAAATTTAATTACAGTGAAAATGCCACTGCATAGTTAAACAGATGACCCCCAATTAAGGTCAGCAAAGATAACAGCACCTCCCCCACAGGTGCTTTTGAAGGCTCTGCTGTTTGCCAAAATGACAGGGTCCAGCTGCTCGAAGGTGTGAAACATTATAGAATCGTTTTAAAGGTAATACTTCTTTGAAATAATGCCATACATGTGGTTTCTGTTTAACTGTTTTCCAAAATAATGGTGTCTAAAAATATTTATCCGTACAATCGGTTACATTGTTTGCATTAAATCTTAAAAAGTGCTTTGTATTTTTATCTTATTTGTTGGAATGTTTTGCATATATATTTTATCCACCAGATAAAAAAATGTCTTTTAACGAAGAAATAGAATTCAGTAAATCAACTATTAAGTCATGAAAATAATAGATGCACTGCAAATTTGAATAACTATAATTATTTAATAAGGCATTCATAAATCAGGAAATTGCTTTGTTGATAAATATATAATGTACCTAATTTTTATGACTAGTAAATTTGTTTGGCATGATTTAAGAATTTTCAGGTTGTTACTTAAACTATACAAAAAATATACATGTATAATTGAAAGTAATAATACATTAAGCATATATTGTCAAAACCAAATTTCTTCATCATGTGTGAGAAAAATACCAACTTTGTTTGCATTTTTTCCAAGAAAATAATATTTAAGTAATGTCTGTATACTATTGTAAAAATATTACTTAGCAGTAAAACAACTATCCATCTGTTACAGGATGATAGGGAGAGAAGGAAGTCATTCATCTATCTTTAACCCATGGCTCTGACTTTTGTATTTGGTTACCTTAAAGACAGTCCAAAAGTGTGATGGAGCAAGACAACACTTTTGCAATCATATTCCCATATTCACTCAATTCATGCAATCTACAGCAATCGATTACCTTCGTGGCTGGAGACAGTTCTAGGCCCTGAGGTCAGTGAGTAAAATGGGCTAAATTCCCACCCTCATGGAGTAATATTCTAGTAGGAGACACAGGCAGTAAACAAACATGCAACATAATAACAGTACTTTTTTAAAGAAGAGACTGATAGATTTTTTTTTACCAAGGACACTGTAGGTTAATTTTGATATCAAAGACTTATTTGTTGCTTAGTAAGTTTATCTGTAAATGTTTATACAATAAGTATAAAACTCTATTGTAATGTAAAATGAGATTTTATTAAAGAGAAAATTTTTGGAATTGTGATTGACCATCAGAACAAAATTTAGGGCTCATCACATGGGTATTTGTAGACTGCCCTTTTCAAACAAGTAATGTAACAGTAACAACTAATAAATAACCTTTTTATATTTTTTTCTTGGAAGATTTAAGCCAGTTGTAGCAGAAATATCTCCATGTTTGCAATATGTATGCCGTGAGAATATTAGCAAAACTTGGCAGCTGCAAAGCACCAGCCAACTGTATGTTCCCACAGGTCTTCTAGCCATGAAGACAAACAGCCAAAAGAAAAATGTGTTAAATTCTTTAAAGTTACACATACATACAAAAAATGATCTAACGAACCTAAATGTAACTGTGCATAAATGTGTGACTTTGATTCTGGCGTTTAAGAAATAACTTTATTTTTTAGAGCAGCTTTAGGTTAACGACACAATTGGAGAATAAAGATTTCTCATAAACCCTTTGCCTCCCAGAAGTACAGCTTACCCTATTATCAGCATCCCTCACCAAAACGGTACATTTTTACGAAGAATGAACTTACATCATCACCCAAAGGCAGTAATGTATATTAAGGTTCACTTTTGTTATTATATAGGTTTGACAAACACATGCTGAAATACGTCTATCATTACAATATCATACAGAGTATTTTCGTTGCTCTAAAAATCCTCTGCACGGTGCTTGTTCACCTCTCTCCCTCCCCCACTCTTGAAAACCACCCATCTTTTTATGTTCTTCGTAATTTCTTCATTGTTTAGTGTCTCGTATAGTGGAAATACTCAGTATGTAGCTTTTCAAACTGGCTTCCTTCATATACTAATATGCGTTTAGATTCCACCATGCCTTTTCAAGGCCTGACAGCTCATCTCTTTTTAATGTTGATAATATTTCATATTCTGGAGGTTGCACAGTTTATTTATCTGCTCACCTACTGAAGGACATCTTGGTTGCCTCCAGGTCCTGACAATTATGAATAAAGCTGCTGTAAACATCTGTGTGCAGGGTTTTGTATAGATACAAGTTTTCAACTCCTTTAGGTAAATACCAAGGGCAGTGATTGCTGTGTTGTATGGCAAGCATGGTTTAGTTTTATAGGAAATTGCCCAGCTATCTTCTAAAACACCAGCATTCCCACCAGCATTGTGAGTGCCCTGCTGTGCAACTTCATCTGTGCTTTGTATTGTCAGTGTTCTGAATTCTGGCCATTAATAGGTGTATTGTATCCCCATAGTTGTTTTATTCTGTATCCCCCTGATGACATGGGATGTGCAGCATCTTTTCATTTGCTGTCTGTTTTTTGTGTTGTTTTGTTTCTCTGAGGTGGGTGTTAAGGTCTTTGGCCAGTTTTTCAATCAGACCATTTGGGTTTTTTTACTGTTTAGTTCTTTTTCTATTTTGGACTAAAGCTATTTATCAGATATATCTTTGCAAAATTCACTCACAGTGGCTTGTCTTCTAATACTCTTGATACTGGTTTGCTTGTTTGTTTGTTTTCACAGCAGAATTTTTATGTTGAAATCCAGCCTATCAGTTACTTGTTTCATGGATCATGTCTTTGGTGTTTCATCGAAAAGGGCATCAACATACCCAAGATCATCTAAGGTTTCTCCTAAGTTATCCTCGCAGGGTGTTTCATTTCACATTTACATGTATGATCCATTTTGAGTTAGATTTGTGAAGGCTGTTGTAGGGTTTGTGTGTAGATTGATTTTTTCCATGTGGATGTGGAATTGTTCTAGCATTGTTTGTTGAGGAGACTGCATTGCTGCATTGCATCATTGCTTTTCTCCTTTGTCAGACAGCAGCCAATTATATTTGTGAGGGTCTGCTTCAGGGCTCTCTGTTCCATTTTAGTTAAATATTTGCCTCTTCTTTAGCTACTGCCACACTATCTAGATTAATGTGGTTTCAAAATAAGTTTGAAAGTGGGTAGCATCAGTCCTCCAAATTTGTTCTTCTTCTTCAATATTTTGTTGGCTCTTCTGGGGCTTTTGCTTTTCCATATAAACTGTAGAATCAGCTTGACAATATTTATAAAACAAATACAAATTTGGGATTGCATTAGTCCATTTGGGAAGAACTGACATCTTGACAAGATTGCATATTCCTATTCATGATTATGAAATATCTCTCAATTTATTAGTTTTATTTTTATTTCATTCCTCTGAGTTTTATAGTTTTCCTCATTAAATCTTGAAAATTTTGTCTGATTCACATCCAGGTGTTTTGTTTTGGAGGGTGCAAACTTAAACGGTAAATTCCACTTGTTCGTTGTTAGTATGTAGGGAAACCACTGACTTTTGTTTATTAACTTTATATCTTGCAGCCTTGCTCTAATCAGTTACTAGTTCCAGGAGGTTTTGTTGTTGTTGAGTCTTTTTGATTTTCTACTTAGATGATCATGTAATCTGAAAACAAATATAGTTTTATGTTTCACTTCCAATCTGTATACATTTTCTTTTCTTATTGCATCTTGAAGGACAAATAGTACGATGTTATAAAAATCTGGCTGTTTTTTCTTTTTTGGCTCAATCACTGCCCCTCTACTCAGTCCCCCACACCCCTACCCCCGACCCTGACAGCTTGCTGGATGCTCTCTTTCTATAAGTCTGTCTCTATTTTGCTGGGGGAGTGGAGGAGGTAGCTGAGAGTAGGGGGCTAAATGGTGGTGAAAGAAGACTTGACTTGAAATAGTGAACACAAAGGACTGCGTACAGATGACATTCTGTGGGCTTGTGCACCTGAAACCTGTATAATTTGTTAACCAGTGTCATGACAATGAATTCAATGAAAAGGAATATAAAAGAACAATAATGATGAAATAGTCAAAGCAAAAAGAAGAGAAGAGAAAAAGGAAAAGATAAGAACTTGTTGGAGGTCATCCTCGCCTTGTACCTGAACTTAGTGGGAAAACGTCAACTTTCCCACCACTAAATGGGATGGTAACTACAGGTTTGTCTGTAGATATTGTTTATCAAGTTGAGAAGTCCCTCATTATTCCTAGGTTACTGGGAGTTTTTAATCATGTATGGGTATTGGGTTTTTCAAATGATTTTTTAAATATCTTTTATTGATTATGCTATTAGAGTTGTCCCATTTTTTTCTCCCCTTTAGTTCCCTCCATCCTGCACCGCTGCCCCACCAGTATTCTCTCCCTTAGTTCATGTCCATGAGTCATACATAGAAGTTCTTTGGCTTCTCCTTTTCCCATATTATTCTTAACCTCCCCTTATTTTCTACCTACCATTTATGCTTCTTATTCTCTGTACCTTTCCCCCATTCTCCCCTCTCTTTTTCCACACTGATAACCCTCCATGTGATCTACATTTCTGCAATTCTGTTTTGTCAAATGATTTTCTGTATCCATTTATATCATTTGATATGCACATATATTTTTTAAGCTGTTGATATGATGGATTAATTTTTTAAAATGTTATACTTGTTTTGCATGCCTGAGATAAATACCACCAGGTTGTGGTGCATAATTCTTTTTATCCTTTTTGGATTTTGTTGATTTTTTTGCATCTATGTTTATGGAATATATTGGTTTCTACTTTTCTTTTTTTGTAATATTGTATCTGGTTTTTGGTGTTGGTATGAAACTGGCTCCATAAATGGAGTTAGGAAGTATTCCTCTGCTTCTATATTCTGATAAAAATTCCAGAGAGTTGGCATGATTTCTTTAAATTTCGGTATAATCCACTAGTGAATCCATCTGCGCCTGAGGCTTTCTGTTTAAAAGATTGTTCATTTTTGATTCAATTTCTTTAGTAGATAGAAACCTATTTAAACTGTCTATTTGTTCTTGTATAAATTTTGGCAGATTGTATTTTTCAAGGAATTGGTCCATTTCATTTAGTTTGTCAAATTTGTGGGCATAGAGTTTTTTTATAGTATTTGTTGTTTATTCTTTCAAGTCTATTGGATCTGTAGTGATAACTCCTCATTCATTTCAAATGTTAGTAATTTGTGTCTTTCTTTCTCTGTGTTTAGTTAGTCTGATTGGAAGCTTATTGATTTTATTGATCTGGTTATTTTAAAGAACCAGATTTTAGCTTTATTGATTTTTCTGTATTGAATTTCTGTTTTTAATTTAATTGATTTTGGCTCTTGTTATTTTTCTTCTGTTTATTTTGGGTTTAACTTTCCAATCTTTCTGCTTTTCTAAGATTAAAGATTAGATTGTTGATTTGAGATATTACTTCTTTTCTAATATACATATTCACTGAATATAAGTTTCTGTATATTTTGATAAGTTGTATTTTTATTTTTACTTAGTTCAAAATACTTTTTACTTTTTCTTGATATTTCTTTTTTGACTGGAACAAGAAATCATTTAAGATTCACCAGACTCTAAGTAAAAAATATATTATGAAGGGAGTGAGTACATTTATATCTTTATGAGGTAGAAATGAATCATTTTTAAAAGCTTAAAGGGCAATTTGAAGGTATTTTCATCAATAGAAAAGCACTTAACTTATCCATATGAAATGGTATGTCACATTTCATTATCTCTAAGAGCATACCACCCACATTTTTTATATAGTACTCTCACTACTGATGACAGTGTAGCATACCGTTGATAGTGAGAAGACATGCATTCTGATAAATTTTGCATGGTTCTGTGCAAGAATAATATTTTCATTCTTATTAACTTGTCTAAAGGTATAATGAAACAACGGACATTTACAAAAGTAATTATACACATGTACTATAGTATTTTGTTATAGTGTATTTATCTGATTTAAAATTCTCAAAGTAGAAGAAATCTGAGTTACTAGCTAGTATCATTTGGAAATGAGAGAAACTGGGTTAAAGATAACCTAAGCAGATTCTCTCATGTTTAAGGTATTTGGTACATGTGGAAAGAAGTCTTTTAGATTTTCTATTTCAAGTTAATTTTAACAAAGAATGCATATCTATTTTTGTATTTCCTAAGATAAATATTTGCCATTTAAAATAAATAATTTAATTTTAGTTATGTACTTTTTTCAACTTTTAAATTGCTATTATGTATCTCTTTTCTGAGACTTCTTGAATTTCTACCGAAATCCTTAAGACTGCTAAGTGCTATTATGTAAATGTTGATGACTCCTAAGATAATGCTAATGTCATTTGTTTCTTAATATTAATGAACTATTAGTATGTTTTAGGTATAAATACAGTGTAATGATAAGGAGTTATAATTATGAGTCAGTCTTTTCTGAATATTTCTAAGTGGAATTAAAGCATATTTTATATTCTATTACATTGTTGAGTTACCCAGCTTTCTGTTTTTGGGACACCCTTGATCTGCTCTTATTTTTGCCATGAATATATAGTCATTACTCACCGGGATTTGTACAACTAGTCTATTTTTCTCCTTGGTCCTATTAAATTACATTGCATTCTTTTCTTCTTCTGTTGCATTACAATCATCCTGAATTCCAGTCACAGAATCAGAGATGTTGACCTTCACCATCTGTCGGCTAATGTCATCTAGCAGTTATGAGTAAAATGTTAAGCAAGACTGAACCTGGCCTTTTCTACTTTTGAATCAATCGATTAGGATTTAGCATCGAATTTCAAGATTCAGGAGTGTTTATTCTATATTTTAAAAGTAAGTTTATAAGATAAAGTACTATATGTGCTAAAAGATATATCTTTCTCTTTTAAGAATATGTGATGGCTATTTCTAAAATTTTGATTATATGGTGTGTGTATATATTTAGTGAGGTTTTGTGTATGAAGTGTATAACTTAAATATCATCACCATTATTGACATCATCTGGGGGTTAACATTGACCTTTAATATACCTTTTTATATCTAAACAAGTACTGCACAATTTTGCAGTATCAAATTAAAAGTTTCCCATAATGTAACCCTAAAATATTTTATATTTTTGATATATATTTCTGTTGTATTTTCCATGTTTTTTTTTTTCAACTGTAAGGGAAAGTTTATTTAGAAAGTTACAGAGGTCATAGAAGTGAGCCAGATGGGCTGTGTGGGCTTAGGAAACATGTTACAGAGGCAGAGAAGGGCCCCTGAATCTTACTTAGGAGAGAGAAAGAACAAAGGTAACTCACTGAGGGAGAAAAAGTGGGAGAATGCAAAGGCACGAGCGTGCTCTCGAGAGACAGAGTGCACTGCAGCGTTGTTTGGTCAAACGCATGGACTGGCTGTCCTCTGAGCCTGCTTCACCTCTTCCGTCATCATTTGAAGCATCACAGCGTAGTGGCTTGTGCCCATTCATGGTCCTGAAATTAGATGGTCTGGGGTTGAAAGCTGGATTTAGCACTTTTCAGTTTCTTGGCAGATATTTCTTTTCCTTGTGCCTTGAATTCCTTCTGTTCTTATAGAAATAAAAGTCATGATTATCATGAGTTAATATGACTACTAAATTGCCAAGGCGTTTATGTACTTAATAATCATTAACTATCAGCATCTCCATTTATTGCTTGAACTGTTTTCTCCTAAAAAGCCTGTTTAAAGAAACCCTTTGTATCATCTAGTGCTACCTGGAGCTCTCTTCTTATCGCACTAATTGGCCTTCAGAAAGCACGCAGGGCTCTCTAAAAAAATTCTATCACTAGGGAGAAAGTCACTGAAATAGAGGCTGAAGTGTGCAATGTGGAATGTGAAATTTTATCATTTTTAATATGAGTAATATTTGTTCATTGCTCCCTTTTGAGATCCAATATCACCTTAGGCACTGCTGTGTATTTTTTATTACTTGTTTAAAATAGGCATTTTTCAAACATGTCACAAGCTCTGTTTTTCTCTCTGCTTCATCATCGTTGAAGTCTCAGCACTATGACCCAAACTGGACTTCAACACTGACTGCAGCCTGTTGCGTATGGGCCTTGCCCTCTGGTGGCTGGAAAGTGCTGCAGATAAGTTGTTTCTTTCAGCATTGACTGGTGTTTCTTCCCCTTAAATTGTGTTGAAGGGATACAGAGAAATATCTTATTTTTTTGTACATAGTCATTATTACCTTTTCTTTCTTTAAAGTAGGTATCATACATGATAGTAGTAATATTGTTTTCATTCATCTGACCATGGCCATGAGATAAAAGTATTGAGTGTTATGTGGACAAAAACCTTCTTTACTTTAATGGTTCTCAATACTTTCCCAGAGATCTGACATGGGGCCATGTCCAGGCAAATGTCAGCTGCTTCCTCCTGACTCTGCATTTTAAAAGCAATTATGCATTGTCTATCGTAAGAACTTATCATTGAGGTCATTGTCCCAAGGGTTGCAAAATGTTTATTCATAGGAAGTTGAAATTGGAGTAGTGTGTGTATGTATGTATGTATTTTTAAAGTTTATGAGAAGAAGCAAATTAGAACAGTGTTTGCAAAACGGAAAAAGGACTCGTGGACGTGGACAACAGTGTGGTGATTACCGGGAGGAGGGAGGGTGTAAGGGGACTATGTCATAATGCAAAAGTACAACAAACTGTATTAAATAAAAAATAAAAAAATAGTTTTTGTATTAGTTATATTTGATTTACCTAATTGTATATAATTTATTTAAACCTAACTGATAGTATTTTTCTAAGCCTGGTGACTTGTTTCCAACTGGGCATTCCTGTTTCTGAGTGACCACCTGGTATATTTTTGTCTTATGGGAAGGGACATGGAGAGATTGGGGACAGTCAAATAAAAATGAAGCAAATAGCTATACAGAACTTCAGAGTATGTATGACTATTTCCAAAGGAAATAAAGTTTTCAGACTAATTTTGGTTAAACTTTTAACAAATTTCAGAATTTTATGTTCCACGTACAAAACTGCAGTCCTTAAAACACCTGAAACCATAAGGTAAACAAAACTATAATTGAACATGTGATAATTTAGAATACTTTTAGCTAAAAAAACATTTTAATTTGTCTTAATTTTACACATTAATTTCTGTCGGATATGGAGTCCTAGACTGACGTCCCGCTCCACCCCCCACGCCCACGCATCCCACCACCTTCCCTGTAATAATACTTCAGTGATGCTCCTCAGTTGTCCTCTGGGTGACATTGTTTCCAATTAGAGGTCTACAGCAATTTTTAGTTTTGTTTCTCTATAATGATAATGTAGTTTTTCCTTCAGGGTGATTTAAGATTCTTAATCACTGATTTTCAGAAAATTATGATATAGCTTGGAATAGCTCCCTTTACATTTTTTTTGTTTAGGTTTTCTTGAATTTCTTGGATCTTTAGCTTTATAAGTGGCAAGTTTTTGCTGCTATTCAAATATTGATTGCCTACCTCATTGCCTTCTTTATGGGTTTCAGTTTAAATGTATGTCAGGTCTCCTTATATTGTCCCCGAGTTTTCTGATGCTCTGGAGTATTTCTAGTCTTTTTTTTCTGTTTTTTATTTGGATAGTTTGTTGCTTTGTCTTCAAGTTTACTCAACTGTTTTTACTCAGAGTCTAATTGCTTGTTAATATATCCAGTGTGTATTTCATTTCAGATACTGAATTTTTATCTTTAGAAGTGGAATTTGGTCTTTTATCTTCTATGTCTGTCCTTATGATGCTCCTCCCTTCCTCTACTGTCAAATATTCTAAGTATATTTTAATAAGCTTTTTAATGTCCACGTTTACCACTTATATCTGTGATATTTCTGGCTCTGCTTATATTAGTTTATTTTTGCTCTGGTTATGAATCGTGATTTCTTGCTTCTTTGCATATCTTGTAATTTTTAATTTGATGCAAGATGTCTTGATTTACATTTTTGAGTAATGTTTTTGGTTTTCTGTAAATAATTTTGAACTTTGTTCTGTGAGACAATTGAATTATTGTGACATATTTTGAGCCTCTTGAGTTTTTTTTTAAGTTTAAGTTCACAAAAGCCTTTAGTCTAGGTCTATTTTGGTTCCATCTGTAAGGAGATCTTTATTCTGCTTGGTGGGAACACAAAATATTCCTGATTTTGTTTGAGACCCATGATTATTCTGTTTACTTCTGTATGATGCTGTTTTTCTCCCCTGGTCTCGGTAGTTTCCTCACTTTATACACAGATCAGTGTGGCCAAAATTTAGGAGGACCATTGTACACATATCTGGAACTAACTTTGACCTTGCTTCTTTCTATTCTGTCCCCAAATTCTAGCCACCTTAGCTCCCCCAAAATCAAACATGTCTCCACTGCTCAACAAGAAAGAAAAATTTGCTATGTTTGGGCATCCATAATCTGGGTAGCGAAGCGGGCATTTCCACAAGTAAGCGAGCTGGAGCGCTCAGAGCTCACAGCTGCTTGCGTACCTCAGTTACCGCTGCTCTCTGTTGCCTTCTCCGGCACCTGCACAGCTGATAGTACGTGTATGCTGTCGGGAGTGTCCAGCTGTTTAAGACATGGTTGCACATCTGAGCCATGTTTCCCCCTTTTCTCCTTTCATCCTCTCTCTCCCCCTCCCTCCCCCCTCCTCGCCCTTCTCTCCCTCCCTCCTTCTGTCCTTCTCTTGTTGTTGTTCCCTTCCTCCTCCTCCTCTTTCTCCTTGTCCTTCTTCTTTGCCACCTCCTTCTTTTTGTCCTTTACTTCTTTCCTTCCCCCACCATCCCCACCTAGACTGACAATATTTCTGGTTTTGCTTATTATATTCTTCTCAGTGTTTGACCAAGTGCTTGGCACTCAAGATGGGCTCATTATGCATTTATTAAATCATTGGATAATATGTGTATTCATGTGAATGGAGGAAGCCATATATATAATGATGCTGTTTAAGGAAACAAACAAAAAGAAGGAAATAAACTGTCTTAAATGTGATTTTAGTTCCTGGAATTTGTATTATAGAATATCTTCTATGTATTTAGTATGTGCATTATCTACCTCTAAGGAAAACCTTTCTGAAGCAACAAATGTATGTTGTGCATTCTAAAGACAAAGTTTAGTTCTAGTACAACATACTATATATTTAATTATAAAAATTATGGAATGGAAAAATGGATAACCTAGATTTGCAGCAAATATTTTATTATATATAATAAAATGTTTCATATACATAATATATATTACATAGATACATATGCTGTACACATATATAGATCTATATGTTCATATACAGCTGTATATATCTATATTACCTATGGATATATGTATGACAGGGTGTGTGTATATGTATATGTGTGTGTACATATACATACACACACACACATACACACGCATGACTGCAGTACCAGGGGCTAATATATATCCAGGGATCAATCAGTGAAACATAACATACTTCATTTTGCTATGGAAAGATATTTTTGCATAATTAGTGTTTTATTTTTTTTCTGTGAATTTAATCTTGTAGATGAACTGTTTTGATTAGTTTGAATGTTAAAAATTTTCTAAACTATTTTTGTTCTTTTTTAATTAGATAAAGAGAAAATAGCATCTTTAAACAAATTGAAAGTTTCACATTTGCATTCAGATTCAAATGATAAAGACTGTAGGTTTTTAAAATAATCAAAATATGATTCAGAATTTTTTAAAAATCAGGTTATTTTTTTGTTTAGAGGTTAACTGTTCACATTTCTTATTTTTTAAATGTTCTTATTGTTGTTCAATTGCAGTTTCCCCAGGTTCCCCATTGCTCTCCCCTGCCCTGCCCTCCCCCTTCTCCCACACTCAACCCTTCCCCCTGTTGTCCTTGTCCATGGGGCCTGTACACATGTTTCTTGACTTGATCCTTCCCCTTCTTTCCCCTGTTATCTCACTGATTAAATGAGTAATTTAAACTTAACCATAACACTTTATCTGCAAACCATACTTTTGCATTTACAGCTGAAAATTCTTTTAAAACATCTAAAAGTAGTCGACATACTCTAAAATAGATATTTTAATGCCAGTACCTTTTTGTTTTTAACTTTTTTAATCCACATAATTAAAATAAAATAATATATTTTTATAGCAGAAATCATACATTTTGATGAAGATTATGTTTAATTCTTTTCTTTCACAGATATTTTAAGCTCTAGAATATATAAGTTGTGTCTGGATTGGATATAAGATTATCTTTTATTCCATTTTGTTTAATTTTATTTACTTTGTACATTCATGTATTCATTAGTTAAAAATGTGTTATGGCCTTTCAATGTGACCTGACCTCACACACCAACCACATAGTTTGGAAGAGAGGTTCTGTGTTATTTATTGCCTGCAGTACAGTGGAGTGAGCAGTATTATGTGTGACCATAGTGTGGAAGGGGAATGGGATGAGGTATGATGGGAACATAGAAGAGGTAACCAGCCCACTTACTATGGTATGCACCTAGACCAGAGGTTGGCAAACTATAGCTAACAATCCAAATGCCACCTGCTGCCTGTTTTTATAAGTTGTATTTTATTGGAACTCAGCGCAACCCATTCCCTTCAGCTTGTCTGACAGCTTTCTTTTTATAACAGCACAGCTGAATTGTTGCAACAGGCACCAAGTCGTTCAGAAAGCCTAAAATGATTTCTGTCTGGTCCTTTATTTTAAAAAATTTGCTGATCTTTCTGTACACCATTTATCCTGTACTTTATCAGGTAAAGTGGAGAGGTTTTGGTAGCAGGAGAAATAGCAGAATCATATAAGCTAGTGTTAAGAGAGTTTTAGAATTTAGACAAGAGGGAAGCAGCCAGGCCTATTATATGGGAAAGTGTTTTGACTTCTGTTTATTAACCTTTAAATTCTGAAACCTTCTTGTAATCACTTAACTAGTTCCACTAGTGTTTGTGTTGAATTTTTGGATTTTCTGAGGAAAAGACAGTTTTATGTCTTCCTTGACATTCTGTGTATGTTTTATTTTATTTTATTTCTTATTTCATTTGTAAGTTCACCAGTAAAATGTTGAAAAAGGTGAAAAAGGACATTCTTGCCTTGTTGCTAATCTCAGTGGGAAACTGATTTTTCTCACCATTGAGTGTGGGATAGCTACAGGGTTTTTGGAGATACTTTTAACCATGTTGAGGACATTCTCTTCTGTTCCTAGTTTACCATGAGTATAGCGATAATGGTTATTGGATTTTGTCAAATGCATTTTCTGTAGCTATTGACATTCTCATTGTGATATTTCTTTGTTAGGCTGTTGATGTGATGAATTACATTAATTGTTTTTCAAATGTTGGCCCAGACTTGCATATCTGAAATAAATCCCATGGATCGAGGTGTACAAATTTTAATACATTATTACATTTGATCACTAAATCTTCTGTTGAAAAGATATTGGTTAGTAATTTTTTCTTATAATGTCTTTGTTTGATTTTATGTAAGTGTGGTATTGGCCCTATAAGATGATTTTGAAAGTATTTTCTCCGTTTATTCTAAAAGAAATTGTAGAGATTTGGTATAAATTCTTCACTGAAAATTTGGTAGAACTCACCAGTGAACTCATCTAGGCCTGGGGCTTTCTGATTGAGAAGATTATTCATTGTTCCTTCAATTTTCTTAATAGATAGGGGCCTGTTCTATTATCTGTTTCTTCTCGTGTGCATTTTGTCAGATTGTATTTTTGAAGGAAATGGTCCTTTTCAACTAGGTCATCAAATGTGTGGGCATAGAGATGTTTGTGTTATTTTGCGATTATCTTTTTAAAATTCATGGGATCTGTAATGACTTCCCCTTTTTCATTTTGGATATTAGTAATTTGTGTGGTTTCTCTATTTTTTAGTTACTTACTGATTGTATTGATTTTTTTCAAAGAACCAGCTTTTAGTTTCATTGCTTCTCTATTGATTTCCTGTTTTCTATTTCATTGATTTTTGTTCTTATTCTTTCTTTTTCTGTTTACTTGGATTTAAGTTCCTCTACTTTTTTTACTTCTCTAGGATATAAGCTTAGATATTGATATTAGACATGACTTTTCTTCTAATATAGTTGACCCTCATCCACACAGGTTTGAGCTGTGCTGATTCACTTATGCTCAGATTTTTGCAGTAAACATACAGTTGGCTCTTTGAATCCCCAATTTCACATCTGCAATTTAAACAAAGGTGAATCAAAAACACAGTATTTTTAGTGGGTGGTTGGGAATTCTTGGATGCAGAGAGCCCACTGTGTACATTGTTCTATGCTATTTTATGTAAGGGTGTGGAGCATTAGTGGATTTTGGTATCCATGTGGGGTCTTGGAACCAATACCCCATGGGCTATAGTTTAGATTTTGAAGAGTCATAAATCTAATACATAGATTTCAACCACATGTGAGGTTGAGGGCCCGAATTCCCACACTGTTCAAGGGCCAACTGTATGTGCATTCATTGTTATAAATATCCATCTAAGTGCAGTTTGTGTGTCTATCTTACACATTTTAATTGGTTTTCATTTCCCTTTAGTTCTAAATACTTCTAATTTTTTCTATTAGGTTGGTTTCTTCTAAGGTATATTTTATGTCTAATGTTTACTTACTGATTTTCTGTCTGGATGGTCTATCCATTTTTTAATATAGGGTGCTGAAGTTCTCTCATAGTTTTGCATGCTGTATATTTCTTCCTTCAGGTATGTTATTATCTCATTATAGTTATGTGTTCTATTTTTGGACACATATATATTTAGGATTGTTATGTCTTCTTGATAAAATGATCCCTATATCATTATATAGTGACATTTTCTGTCTCTTGTTATAGTTTTAACTTAAATTTCCATTTGTCTGGTGTAAGTTTAGCTCATCTCTGCCCAACTTGGTTTCTATTGCTAGGAATACTTTTCCATCCCTTTACTTTGAGCTTATCTGTATCCTTGAAGCTGAATTAAATTTTTGTAGGCACCTTATAGCATTAGTTTTAATTCATTCTTCCACTCTATGTCTTCAGAGAATTTAGTCAAATTACACATAATTATTGATGAAGTACCAACCAATGAATCTTATGACCTTTCTTACTGCTTTATAGTTCCCTTGTTCCAATCTTCCTCTTCTGCCGTCTTGCTTGTGAACTGATGATTTTCTTTATTTTAATGTTTTGACTTCCTTTTTACAAAATATTTTGTTAATTTACTATAGGTTTTGGCTTTGTAGTCACCATAAAGCTTACATCAGACATATTGTAGATATAACAAAGGGTCTGTTTTAAGCTGATAACAACTTCTCATTTATGGCACTCTCCTCCATTGGGGAGAATGGTTTTTTCCATGTTGGCTGCCAAGGCTTGAGGGAAGAATCATATGGACAATGTGAATCTATCTTTCCTACTTCCTTAGTGCATCATTCCTCGTTTATGTGCTCCCTCCAAGTGCTACAATCCCTTACATGGAAACCTCAGCTCTTACGGAGTTATTTTTGTGCGTAGATAATGGTTTGCACAGATGCTAAAAATAATTTTTCTGCCATTTTGCTAACATCATTCCATGATCTTTTACATTTGTTAAGGTATGATTATGGCCCAAGAATCACTCTTCAATAGTATAGAAATGTCATATAGTAACTCTTCGGTAATGATTGTTGAATACATGCATAGATGAATTAAAACATTAATGAGCACCTTGTAATTTGAATGCTTTGTGATATTTCTTGTAAGAATTTTCTTTAAGTAATAGATCTGAGCAATTAAAAAAATGTTCAGCTGAACTTTCTGGTATATACTATAGATATAGGACCTTAGATGCTTAGGAAATCATACATTATCTATAACTTAATGACCAAAAGTTATTTTAAGTAGTTCAATAAAATAGCTTTCAAAAATCAGGTTATAATTAACTGCCATAGAGACAGTATAGTTAGTGCAATAACTGTCCAAAGGATTTAGAAGGCACAGAAAACATTTTAAGCATTTTAAAATTTCTATAGCATTTTCTATTCTCAGTACTGTTTTCCTGTTTACAATAAAAGGAGTCAAAGTAACTTATGAGTCTGTAGGAAATGTTTGTAATATTAATACAAAATTGGAAAAGTGTCCTTGGTTTTTAATGTAGCTCTATTTTCAGGTTTTAGATTTTTTTCTCATGAGATTAAAAAAACTGGTAAAAGATGTTAGAATAATTATAATTCATAATATTGGTGTATTTATAGTGGGAAAAGACATATTCTAGAACTAAACTGTATAGGAAAAAGGCTTTCATAATATAGTTACAATTAGTAGAGAATTAAAATATTTATTTGGGTTTTTTGTTTGTATTTTTGCAGTTACTCATATTGTTATCCCTATTGTTTTATGCAAATATTTGTACATGGTAATATAAGCAAAAATGAAGGATCTGAATATAAAAATAGAAGCCACTCATGCTTAATTTATGAGTTTTTTTGTCTGTTTTGTTTTGGTTTTTACTTTCTCAATTATAATCATTCTCATCTATGCCCTTGTAATAGGAAGTTACACAATACTTTCTTCTTGGGGAAATTTAATCGTGTTTGTGCTAGCCTATAATTATGCCTTTCCCAAGAATTGCATAACTGTTAAAATTGGTAGCATTAAATGCATAAAAGCTTTCAAACTTGGCTTTTTTCTTCCCTGGTTAAAAATTAAAATCAAATGATGCCATCCCATCTGTTCGTAGAGGGGAATGTTACTTTAACACTTGATGAAACATCCTTACTAAGTAAATTAGGCCTGTAAAGTTGAAGCCCGGTTACGCAGTGCCGAGCAGCGACCCTCGGAACATGGCACGTGAGATGCCCGAGTCAGGACATCACTGTGGGCTCCCGGAACGCTCTTACCTGCGCATTTTACAACAATCTGAGAGGTGGCAGAAGAAATTAGATCTATAAGTGGATGACTCATCGTTCTCACCTCTGATTCTGGAGTGCAGAGGGCCAGTGACTTGCATAAACCAGAACTGAAGAAAAGAAAGAGGAATACACGGTTGGAGCACTGCTTTCCTCGGCCCAAGTCAGGAATGGAGGAATCCTGAGGGCTGGACATAGCTTCCTCACATGCTTACAAACCAACCAGTTCTTTCTCTCAGCGCTTCGCAAACTTGGCTCCGTCCTGCGTACTATCACTGGCACTTCAGTGCAGTACATTTGAAGTGTGGACTGTGCAGCCAGATTGCTGGGGTTGGAATATTAGCTTTGCCACTTATAACCTGTATAAACTAGGGTACCTCACTGAATTCCTTTGGACCTCAGTTCCTGCTTCTTTAAAATGAGGGACGAGAATAGCACCTACCACATGGGTTATTTATAGAGTAAAGGAGTCAAAATATGCGAAGAATTTAGAACAGGGCTTAGAACTTTGGCAGTGCCAATTGTTTTGTGTTGTTGCTCTTATTATTACAGAATGTGCTTCAGTTCTAATATATTATTAGTTGGATTATTTTCCTCAGATATAAGCATTTTAGTAGTTTATATTTGTTAACATTTTGTTGGTCTCAAATATTATCTAATTGGTCATTTCTCTTCTCATTGCAGTACTGTCACATACATGACAGTACTTCAACTCAGTCATTACAAATCATTTTTTCAGGCTCATCAAAAAGTACCAATTTGAGCTACTAATGATAACTTCTAAGTAATACGCAATGCAACTGAGACAGTGTTAAACATAAATTCAAGTGCAGACAATTTTGTTCTGATTTTGAGGGGAGTTTTAAATAATCATCATTTTCTACAAGTTAATATACTTAAATCACCAAAGTAATGAATGCATTATATTTACAACAGAAAATTTTACATTTACAATATCTTAGGAAACACAGCTTCTCATTTTTCAAAGTCTAGAATATGGAATATGGGCTGGAGAAATTCTTAAACATACATGAACATAATTTGTCACTTTACCAAAACTGCCAAAGACACATACTTTTAAATTCCTGCTGGAGTTAATGTCCCTAAGGATGCATTTGACTAGTGACAAACTATTTTAGCTAACAAGGGCAAATTTGTTACTGCTTTCAAATGTTGCTGTAAATGTGTATGCATCATAATGAGCAACAAGGAGAAGAATCTCTCTCTATACCTGGGTCTTCTGCTCTTTGTCTTGATGTCTCTGTGGATTAAAAAAGAATGCGGGGATAATGAGGCTGCCTGATGTTGGCATTTTGACTCACACCCCTCATATAAATCCTTTCAGGTTACTGTCTTGGCTGTTCTGTGACAAAATAGTGCTTCCATATTTTCTCCTAACTTCAGCCTAGGGTCATATCTGAATTTATTGCTTTAGGACAAAGGCATTTTTTACAAGACACATGAGGAAAAAATAGTCAAAATTCAGGTTTTAAAATAAGTTATGAAGTTCAAAAGAGAACTAAGAGCCAATTGTTGATTATAAATCTGGGTAGATTTCAGGTTTTAAATTTTATCTAGAAAGGCAACAGCCCAATTTATCGTGCCCGTTTTTTAAACTTCAGAGATTGACACAACCTAAGCAATCAAACAAGAGTATCATCTAAAGTCAGGGGTGTGATTAGGCAGAAAATATATATATATATTCAAGTGCTGAGTATGATCATAATGAAAAATTCTGTCTCTCATCATGAGCTGAATATATTTGAAATGAATCTAGGCTGCTTAGTGGATCACAGTTCAAATTTCCTTGAAGAGGTATATGCAAACTCTATTTGTAGTCATCCTTAAGGGATCTGAGCTCACTATATATAGGGAAATATTTATTGTAACAATTTTGTGCTCATTATTTTTTGCTGACATGTATTTTTCCATTTTAATGACCTGTCTCAATCACTGACCTTTTGATTCTGAAGGCCATGTTTTATCCATTCAGAAATGACAACAAAGCAAAATGCCTACCCATAAAAAAACCAGTAAGTATTCAAATATAATGATAATTCTAAATATTGTGATTTTACAGTTCTAAAATAATTATAAATGTTTGTGTATCTTTATAGACTAAACTGTCCATCAGTGCATAGTATTCAATGCAGGGTAAAGAAATTATAAATTTTTGCTGGTGTTCAGTACGTCAAAAATATAATAAGACTGTTGTACTAATAGCTCTGTTTAAAGATAGTGGATTAGATACAGTTCTCTGGAAGCTGATGCAGTCTGGCAAAAGAGCTTTCATGGCAACATGAGGCTGGCCGGGCGCTGTGGCGGCTGGAACCCCCGAGGGTTTATACGTGGTTCCCAACAAGCCGAGCAAAGCCTCAGAAGGGGATACTTTGAAAAGTGTAGGCTTGTGAATGCTGCTTGTCAGTGCACATCTCTTGTATCCATATAAATTTTATAGTTTTGTATATTGGACTTACTCATGAATCATACATGTCAGAGGGATCATGCATGGTTACTTTAGGAACTGTACACCCTCGAAGCATTTTGAATTACTTTCAGTTCTTTCATCATAAGAAAACAGTTTCAAAATGGGTCCTGAAAAATTTCAAGTTTCCATTTATATCATACCTTGTTTCAGACAAATTAAGTATTGAAGATAATACTGTAACATCTATCTATCTATCTACCTGTCTTTGTAGAGTTTATTTTTATAGACTACCTTATTATTTACTTAGATTGAAATTAAAACAACTTTTTAATAAGGCTAAAGAGTTACTTCTCCACTCCCCCAAACCTGTAGATATAAGCAAAGTGATGACAGATATTATTTCTCTCAACAGGATAAAAGAATGATTAAATGTACCCTGGTTTTATCTTTTTTCCTTAGAAACTGATACTTCAATTCTTTTCGGCAAATCTTATAATTGAAGTATATGTCATTGTCTATCAGGAGAGTAATTTATGATTTTCTTCTCACTTTCAAACTCTGCCAAATCTGTTTAGATTTATCTATAAAAAATAGCTAAACAAAATAGTTCGCATTTATCTATGTGTTGTCGATAAGGTATAATGGACATATTAGTTCTAATTTGCTTTTACAGTGTTAAATCCACTGTTTGTTTAGCACAAAAAGATTGTGAGGTTGAAAGGACACTAACAGTTTCCTGATTCGCTGCAGCTAGTCACCAATTACTATCATAAAGTGAAAACTATTAAGTCATTTGCAAGACAGCTTTTCCAAGACCTTGCATGTGAGTTCAGCCATGCCATAAGCCCTGATTGTGAGTAACTGTTGAAAATAGTAATGTGGAAATTACAAATAGCATAGAGGGCATTTATGACTTCACATACTGCCAGGGTTTGCTTTTATGCCCTACAAACATTGGGGTAATGGATGCTTCATGGGATTTGGAGGCAATGAAAGCATTTCTTAGGACATTTGAAAGGGCGGTGGGTACCTGGCAGAAACATCAGGAGCTACATGGTTATGGTAGATGTAGAGGTTGATGGTTAAATGCTCGGAGGGAGCACACGTTTCTTCCTTTGCCTCAGTCAGTTTCCTGTCCATCCTTGTAACTCAGGGCCTAGTGTTGCAAGTGTCATGTGCTAGCCAGGAGGTGGGGCAACTGTCCCTGTCTTTCAAAGCTCTTTGTTTAGGATTATTTGTGTTGAAGAGCTTAAATTCACTTAAAAAAAAAAGAGAGAGAGTAGAAAACTTAATTTTTTAATTCATATAATCTACACAAAATATTAATTTTTGAATTTTTTAAATTTAATTTTAGAATTAACATAGGACATTTTTATTTTTTAGTGGCAGCTGGTAAAGACTTACACATCGACATTAAAACGATGGAAGTAGAAGATAGAAAAACACCTCTTTTCCTTGGTTGGTTGTATTAAATACTGTAAAGATGATAAATTTGATATGCAAATTTCCAAGTAAAGATGGTCGAAGTAAAACTCTACGAAAAAGTTTCCTTTTTTTTGAAAAATAGAAATACAAATAACTGAATTTGTGGAACACTTATCGTAGGGCAGATAAAGTGCTAAGAGCTCTTTTCTCTCATCTTCTTTACTGTTCTCCTAAAAATGTAAAGGGCATTTACAGATAACTTGACCAGAATCACATGGTCACAGAGTTGGGATCCAAATCCAAAACGAGGGGACTGGCTTGCAGAGCTAGCTCCTCTAACCACAGTCCGTATCATAGACCTTTTTTTAGAGCAACGCAGGATATTTAGCAACAAATGCTACTTACTTTTCTTTGAACATGTTTCTCATAGAATCCAAATTATTAGTGCAAGATGTAAGGTTTTTAAAACCAGCAATTTTTGAGACACAAAGGTAAACCATACACTAACTGAGTCACAGGAAAAATAGAATATACTAAAGCAAGTCACTGAAAAAGTGTGATACCACTAGTTGTTCTCACCCCGGTTTTAATGAAAAGCATCTGAGCTGTCCTCTTTTAAGGTTTGAGAATATATTATGTGTGTTTCTCTATACAAATCCTGATTCCTTTATAGAATCCTCATATTTTGATTTCTATTCCTCTTTAATCTGCTAAACAACATTTAGATCCATGTAATTTAATTGACCAATATTGGAATTTCTTTTATTTCCAAGACACTCTTCTCAGCACAGGAAAATGGATGAGTAAAAGATGGCCTTTATCATCAAGCAAATTCACATAATCGTAGTCAGAGATCCCCCTTGAGCTGCAGTGGCCAGATGTTGTGACTGACTCTGTGAGGCAGGCCTGCCCTGTGCAGTCCCCGATTCATCCGCTGAGTTGGTCTTTTGTGTTCTGTGAAGTGGCCAAGTGCTGAGTTCAAATAGTACTTAATGCATGGTTTTTATAGCATAAAGACAGAGGTGAATGCAGATTTGTAGAATTTTGGAAAGTTAGTTGAAACCATTTTGTTCTCTTTCTCTGTTTATATATAATTACGAAAGTTTGGCATGTAAGTCTGGGGATAACTCGACATAACTGGAGTGGACCTCGATTACACGGAGGCGCTACTGCTCTGACACAGCAGAATAAGAAAAGGCGTGTGTTTCAGGACTTGGTACCCAGGCAGCTCGTTCTCTGAGATCATCTCCTGTTTTCTTTCTCTCGTTGCAAGTCGTCTGTTTTTCCTTAGGGCTGAGGATGGAGGTAGACAGGTCCAGGTGCTGCTGACATGTCACCATGATCAAAGGAGGAAATGTAATTGAGCCAAATAAGTCTGCACTTTAATCAAGGCACTTTTCCAGGTTTTAAGTGAGAAAAGAATCATTCCAAGGTAATACTAGGATGTTAGGAATTTACTTTTCTCTGTTTACTTAGAATAAACTACATATATGTATATAAACAGTAATTTTATAGATGGTCATATGGAAGTATGCAAATATTGCAATCAAATTTAGGGGGAATGAAATGTTTTTGGGATTGTCAGTGTGCGTTCTATATAAAGATAAATGAAAACTGTATTTCCAATTGTATTTTAAATTACCGTACCATTTGCATGATAATTTCTGAAGTATAAGGTGTCATTCACATTTATAAAGATAACTTATTACATTGAAAATTTAAACAACTTGGGGTTATTATAAAATATTTACAGCCCTAATTTTTGTATAATAAGCTTAATGATTATTTAAATATATTTTATCATTTTGTAGTTTAAATTGCAATTTCAACTACATTTAAGAACTTTTAAATATCGGTGGTTTACAAACTTTAAGGGCCATAAGGTTGTCCCAGGATGCTGTTGGTCAAATCGATAAATTTTTAAGTTTCTTCTGATAGGTTTGCTGAGATAATTCAAGAACCTGCTTTTTAATAGATACCTCAGGTGATTCTGACATGGATAATATATGAGGACTGTAGTTCACAGTCTAAGAAATACTGTTAGAGATTTTTTTATGTAATTATACAATGGCTTTATATGTATGTCCAAGTTTTATTATCTAAATCAGTGAGAAATAGATGTCTGGTATTATTGGTACTCAGTTCCCCCTTACAAATTTTCCCCTTACAATGATCAACCAGTTATTTGAATGAGTTGTAAGTTTACTCAAGAAGTAAAACTTGTTTTGTTAGCTACCTAAGAATACAGAGAGAGGGGGAGAGAGAAGGAAGGAGAGCAGCAGGAGAGAGAGAGATTTTAAGGAATGAGCACACACGTGTGTCCAGGGAGGCGTGGGTGAAATCTGTGGGGCAGGCTGGGCTGGCTGATGCTCAACCCAGCTAGGAGTCAATGTTGCCGAGTTGGTTGGAATTATTCAGGGCAGCAGGGTTACGGGATTGTAGTCTTGATGCAAGTTTTCTTCTCTCTTGGGGAACTTCAGTCTTGGATACTAAGGCCTTCAATTCATTGCATAAAGCCCACCCACATTGTGAAGAGTAATCTGCTTTACTGAAAATCAACCACTTAACATGTTAAATCTTAATCTGAAAAAAAACAGCTTCACAGCAAGATCTAGACTGATGTTTGGCAAACAGCTGGACACGCTGGCCTAGCTAAGTTCACACATGACATTAACCATCACCATAACTTAAACGATATTGGTTCCTAATAACTGCTTGAAGGGTTTTTAAATTTTCTTTCAAGTTATTTTTGTGAAACCTTACATATGGGAATACTGTCAGGTATCAAATCTGTTTTTAAGGATTGTGAAAGTATTGGTCTTTGTTCACTCACATTGTCTTCTATTTTTTTTAAATCTGTAAACCGCATTTTTATTTATTAGCTGTTGGTTATTACTTAACAACTCTATCTTAGTTTATTCATCAGCTTGTGCTATTAACATCAGGTTTCTGTGGCTCATAATAGAGGCATCCTTCAGTTTCAGGATGTGATTCCTTTGAAGGAGAAACAAAGGAAGGCATATAATATTATTCAAGACAGCTCTGGTTTGTCTTTCAGTTAATTCCGTGCTTTAATCTTTCAGTGCTTTGGAATGATTCTGTCATCAACACGTCTTATAATGGCCCGGCTAAGTTTAATTTATCAGTGTTCCTTATGGGGAGAAGGTTAAAGGCAGAGAGCCATTATCACACGATTCCTGCTTTGCAGCGGATCAATCTCTTTTTCTCAGAATACTATTTTTACCTCTCTCTCTGCTCTTTCCCTCTTCTCATCTGCTCATTAAATATGACCTGTATTTATGAAGCTCCGCTTCTCATTGCCTTAGTCACTAAATCTGGTCGACTCAGCCTTAATTCTGAAATTATTTACTGCACTTCGATGGTGATATGTTCCATCTAACAGGTACATCATAAAACAATTGTAATACTTTACATTGCATTGCATTTGGCTACTTTTTCAGTGTTGACATCTGCTATTTTAAATTCTTAGGTTCCCAAAGTAACACTGTAATTCACTGAGGAAGTGAGAAAGCATTTTTCCTGTAGACACAACGAGGCACAGGATGTTATGGAAACTTATTCTGGACAGAGAATTAGATCTGAAGAGAAAGTACTGCTGTGGTTTCTGTGTGTGTATGTAAAACAGTCTAGCACAGATACACTGTTAAAGGGTCAGTTATCCTTGGGAGTGGAGTTCTTGCTGTGTTGTGAGGGAAAGAAGTTCCTGAGACCCAGACGCGGAGAACAGGGTTCCTGCTAAACTTTATTGATGCTGTAATCCCCTGGAGTGTGAAGCCGCAGCTTCCTGGCAAAGGAAGCAGGCCCACACTCCCCAGTTTCTTATGCTTAATGTCTAGTTCCTTTAGTGCCCCTTTCCTTTATTAATAAGTAGCTAAATACTGATGCTAATAGGTCCTTCCATTGCCAATATAAACTTTTTCAAATAATGCAAAATGAGGCCACCAGCATGTCCTCAAATCACGCACATTTCCGCTCTCTTATTGCCCGTGCCCCTCGGAACACAGAGAGCCGGATGGACTCCCGAGGGAAAGCACAAGCAAAAGGCTTCCCTGCACAATGCTGGGTGCAGGAGTGATTACAGGGAATGTGGAAATGAATGCTCATCATTTCTCCTCTCCCTTTGCAACTCTCTTCTGTTTCCTGGAGCATTTCCCACGATCTCAAGATGCAACTGAATAAATTGCCTTGTGTTTTCCTGACTGACTTCCTAAGCAGAATGTTCCAAAATTCCTTATATTTCTCTTGGAACAAAGCCTTTTATCTATTTCATTAAAGTGGTAGCAGATAAATTGTTGGTTCTAAATAATCTAATTAAGCTACTTTATTAACTACTCCTACCCTTCTGAGCTATTTGTATTTATAACAATGGCATTCATAAATCAAAATAAATATCAGACAATATTTCGGGTATAACAACAAAATGAAGTGAAAAATGATATAAACTGCATTGAATTTGAGCAAAATGTTGTGACCTCTGGGGCCCGCCAGCTTGGTAAGGGAGTGACACTCCATAGTCAGTGATACTAATAGGGAACGGCTTTCTTACATTTTACTGCTTTTTTCTTTAGTCCATTTACTACTCATTGTTTAAATTTATTTTGTAGAAGTGTATATAAAGAAAGGAGAAAAATCCAGTTGAGTGCATTAGTATAGCATCTTTGCTTTAGGCAAAAGAATACCAAAGTCAAAATACATTTATTTAACAAATAATATTGAGCACCTGCAATGCACAAATCATTTTGCCAGGAGCATGGAATACATCAGTGAAAAAAAGAGAAATCTCTTGCACTTCTAGGCTTGCATTCTAGTGTAAACTAAATAATACAAGTCCAAGCAATTTATTGCTTTGCACTTTACAAGGCAATATAAGTCCTCCTTAGTTTTATTGAAAACCCATGCTTTGTTTTCTTAGATATTCCAAGTTATTTGTTTTCTTAAAACTGATAAATTTCTAAATCTGGTTAAGAAATTAACTAATTAAAAAACAGACCAGTTTTCTGATGCCTGTGTTGATTTTAAGTAGGAACAGCATTGTAAAGAAAAAAGGAAGCTATTTATGAAGATTTCCATAGCAATTGGAGTGAAAGTATTTGCCATCTACACTAAACAGTGTGGTGGTTGGGGGAGGGGTGGTGAAAGTGGAAGAGGGTATAAGGGGGATAAATGGTAATGGAAAAAATACAATAAAAATAAACTATTAAAAAAGTAGACCATAAGGAAAATAAATAACAAATACCATTTTCGTCTGGTTGAGCACTGAACCAAGGTATCAGAAGAAGCACCTATGTGACATAGCTGATAATGCTCTGTGATACCCCCTTTGGAACAGAACCTTTCTAGTCACCAGAAGGAAAGGGCTGTGTCTACAGGCAACGCAAATGGTGTCTTCTTTCCGGTTCCCATCTCTTGAATAGGTATGAGGGAGAGGCACCTTATTCTGATTTATCGAGTACATGCTGTGCCTTCTCTACTATTTTATACCAGTTATATAGACACAGGTAATGGAAATAAAAGTGATGTTATTGTGTTTATTCTACCCACTTTTTAAATGATTTTACCCCATTGGATTTTGTTTTCATTACATTCTGTTCCTCTCAGAGAACAAGATGACATTCACATTTTAGTGTTTTCCTTGCCCATGACTTAGATGCTTAACTGAGCTGAAGTGTCATATTTTAAGACATTCAGTGCTTTCCCACTATTTAAAAAATAAAACAAAACAAAAAACCCAGCCCAGCTGCTGTGGCTCAGTGGATTTAGTGCCGGCCTGCAGACCCAAAGGCCGCCAGTTCCATTCCCGTCGGAGTTCGGGTTGGTTGAGAAGCAGCTGACCAGTGTGTCTCTGCCACATCGGTGTTTTTTCCCCTCTTTCTCCCTCCCTCCCCCTCTAAGAATAAATAAATAAAATCTTTAAAAAAAAAATACTAGGTAAACTGTACAAAATACAAGATTTATTTTTCATTTTGTTAAGTACTAAAGAATCATAGATAAGTGGATTTATTGTATAGTGTAAAAGAGGAGATTATCTAGATGAACTTTTGAGGTCCTTCATCTGTAGAGTGATACAACTTTAGGAAGTAGGTAGCTTTTGTTTCAAAGTCTATGTGTCATTCCTGTCTTTGTCAGCCTATGTGACTCTGCTGATTTTTGCTACCAACAACTGTAAATGGTAGAATTACACTGAAACTGACTTTATTCTTTTTGTTCCCATAGGAGTAAGTATTCTAGAATTGGGAAAAAGAACTCTAGATGCTGAGTGGCTCATAGTCTGGAAAATGAGGTTACAATAAAAAAATTACATGATTAGAATTCCATAGAACAGGCGATCATTTCAGTATCCTCCAGGATGAGTAGAAAAATATGGATTTTAAATGAGATCTATCGTGTTCTGAAGACTGGCTAAATGATTCCTAAGTAACACGTACATCTTATCTCAGACACAATACAGTTTTTCTTGTGTCTCTGGACAGAAGACAGAACGGAATGAAAGACTGCTGACTTGGCAGCTCTCACACTGTTTTAACTATGAGATTGGCATTTAGGAGTTGTGCAGGGTCCTGGAACTGCTGCTGAGAAAATGACTGTGGCTTCGCATCATTTGCTGTAATTCCACTATTTTAAATGTAATGCTTTAAAAAATAATGTTAAAATTCTTAAAAATATATATATATATACTTATATAAACTAATATATTTGCATATATGTGAATATATTTGTTCACATATAAATATACCTGTAATTATTTGCATACATTTACATATATATGTAAATATACACTATTTTTATAGGCTTATGTTTATTTATATATAAATATATACATGTATATGAAGCAGCTTGAATATTGGGGTCATTTTGAAGTCTTAAGCGATTGTGTGTGTGGTTTAAATATGTGCCATGTGTATTATACATGTGTGTAATATGTACATGTATATGTATGTTTTGGAGGTTTTGTTGTTAACCGATTAGAAGTAATGCTGCTAATTGAGGTAATTGAGCCACAAGATAATTGACAGCCTGTTGCCATGGCAAACAAAGCAAAGTTGCTACTAGTTTTGGGGAAACTTGTTTGGGGGAAAGATACTTGGAAGGTGTCCTTGGATCCTACATCCGCTTACCTTTTTGGAAGTTTTCATTCAGTTTGGTCTCTAAGAGAAGACAGGAACAGAGAATATTTGCCTGTTTATAATTTCCTAATGGACTTCTCAATTTGATATTGTCTGCATTGCATAGAGCAAGATTTCACGTCAATATTACCTCTCGTAGAACAAAATAAATGAGCAAACCAAATTGAAACAAACTCGTGGACAAGGAGATCAGACTGGTGATTGGCGGGGTGGGGATGTTGGCAGACAGGGTGAAAGAGGTGAAGGGACTAAGTACTAGTTGGCGATTAGAGACCGGTCATGGGGATGTAAACTACAGCCTAGGGGATATTGCCAACCTGTCGGAATAACTGTGTATGGTGATGGGTGGGAACCAGAAATATCAGGGGGAACACCTTGTAAAGTGCAGGATTGTCTAATCACTATGATGTATCCCTGAAAACAATGCAAAATAATACTGAAGGTAAACTGTGATTAAAACTAAAAAAATAATTAAAATATTAAAAAGCAACAAAAAATGAAATGATTTAAAAATATTACCCCTGTGGACTTCAGTGATGAGGAATATATTATAATGACTCCTAGCTGGATGCCCCCAGGTCTTACCCTAGACATGACATCTGGCCCAGCTGGCTGGAGCTCGGAGTCTAGTCTACCACATCCGAAGGACGCAGAGGTTGCCGGGACTCTCAGTATGGGCAGTGAGGAGATGTGCCTTGCCCCTCTTGACAGAACGTTAGCTGTGTGAGGTCTTCTCAGACTGGAAGATGCAGGGTGATCTTGTACTCCAAGAAAGACTCTAAATTGAAGTTCAAACTCCACTGTAGGGCAATTTTAATTGCTTTTACTTTTCTGTCCAATTTTTTCTTAATATCTTAATTTAAATCTGATCTTCCCTTTGTTAGATAGTAAATATGAGTAGTGTGTGCTAAAAAGTTATATTAACATTTTAATAGAGGGCTTTTGTTAAGAAACCATTTCAATATAATACGTGAATATATATCAAGGTCTGTCCAGAAAAAATCTAACCATTGTTAATATAATGAAAATGGTTTGTGTGACAGTGATGTAACCTGACAACCAAGGAGAATGGACTGGAATGCACATGTGTGAATGATGATGACCTCACTGTGCTAGTCAGTGGGGGCTGTAGACATTGTTGAGGGAGCATGTGTACTGTGTGTCTGTTGCATTCAAAATGACTGAACAAGTAGAGCAAATTTTGCATTAAGCTTGAATATTCCACTGTAGAAACTATTCAGATGGTTCAGAAGGCTGCAGCTATGGGTGCCTGGTGATTAGCAGCTCCATCACGCCAGTGTGCCTGCTTATACATCACATCTCGTGCAGACTTTCTGGTGAAGTATCAAATCACCCAGGTGACTCAGCACCACCACCACCACCCCCACAGCCCAAATTTGGCACCCAGCAACTTCTGGCTTTTCTCAAAACTAAAATCACCTTTGAAAGGGAAGAGATTTCAGATTATCATTGAGATTCAGGAATATATGATGGGGCAGCTGATGGTGATTGGGAGAATTCTGTGAGGTCCCAAAGTGCCTACTTTGAAGGTGCCATTGTCCTGTGTACAGTGTTTTTTGTTTCTTGTATCCTCTTCAATAAGTGTCTCTATTTTTCATATTTACATGGCTGGAAACTTTCTGGACAGATCTTACATGTTTTATTCTCAGTGTGAGTAAAGGCTTGAGTAAACCCAGGACATCATTTTTCTGTTCTAAGTTAAGCACTCATTGTCATCTTTTGATAGCATCTGAATTTCTAGTACAGGATCTCTAAGCTGTACCAAGTTAAGCCAGATAAAATCACGTGACTCCTGTGAACTCACTCTCCTTGGAACTTTCCCTCTCTCAACTAAGAAAATAGCCTTTTACACAATTTTTCTATCTCAGTGTAATTTTAAACCATGTAAAAGTACTGCATATGTGAATATATCCATGTGAAATAGGCCTTAAAATATTCTGGACTTTCTTAACAACTAATACTACTGAGGTATTAGCTTCCTGTGTTATATTTGGAAATCTGCTGACTTGCCTGAAAAAAATGAAGTACAGTAACAGAGATTTGATTTATCCCCTGGTAATCCCTAATGTGGTAATGAAGCACTCTGTTCCATTGTTAAAGACTATGGTCCTTAAAAGCCCTGCACTTGGACTTTACGAGCTCGTGACTAACGGAGGGAGCTTGAGGAAACGTCATGCTTAATGGCAGTTCCCAGGTGGCTTTTCGGAATAATGAATTAGCAGTAAGCCATACACAGGTATTGCCATTCTGACTTTAAACAGAATCCTCCTGATTAGTTTTCCTACAGGGTTTCTTTAAAATTGGTCTCATCTCTTTGAGATAGTACCGCTAAAAATACTTTTTCTGTATTCTAATATTATCTAAAGGTATGCTCTTGGTGGTATAAGTGAATTATGAGCTTTTTATATGTAATATATTTATTTTTTTACTATGCTAACATATGTTGAGAGCCTAGCATGAGTTTGTAACCGTCCTAAATGTGGAAAATAGAAAATTAACTTTACAAATAATATTTGCATAAAAGTCACATTGAAGGTCGCAGAGATTCACAGGTTAACTAAGCTTTAAAATCTCTAAAAGCACCGAAAGAGTGTTCACCTCTAAGCTGGGATATCTTTCAGGTGAGGTGATGAGTGAGCTGAGACCGAGGGGAAATGAGTTCACTGGACTATGAAGGGGACATGCTCATTCTAGAAGAGGTTAAGAGGATTTTGCTGGTATTAAGAACTATTCAAGGGTCGGGGGTGGGAGGTGGGGATGGCTGGGGCGAGGGGAGTGGTGGGGGTAAAGTGGAGACAACTGTACTTGAACAACAATAAAAAAAGAACTATTTAAAACTATTGAAAAGTGGGGAAGTATTTTAAGTTTGCCTTTAAGTACAGTCAGTTATCAAGGAAGAATGCACTGGGTATGAAGCCCCAGCCAGATTCCTCCCCACTTGTAGTCTGCCCCCTGCCGCTGGCAGGACCGTGAAAACAGCGTTCGGTAAAGCAGGGGCAGCGCCGCACTGTGATTCTTCTTCAGGTTCGATCTCGGGCTGCGGTGGAGTAGAGGTGTCTGGTTTCCTCCTGAAAACCCGTGCCTGCACCCAGCGGCCAGGCATCAGCCAGCGCTGCTGCTGTGACATGTCACTGGACGATCCACAGAGAGAAAACAGGGATCAGTTATGAAGATTCAGAATACAGTTTAATCAAGACATATTGTAGTATGTTAGAAAAACAGTTCAAATCTGCTGAAAGAACAATAATTCTCAAATTACTGAGCACTAGACAAACTGAAGAAATTTAAATAGCAAGATTACATCACAACAACAATATTATCAGTTTAACTATCAGACAAGGTGGCAAAATTTGTATGTTTACTAAACACAAATATAAAACAAATAGTTTTAAACATCTAACATGTTGACTAATACATGGCAGATACATGCAAAATGAATGAAAATACCTCAAGAAGCATTTTATCTATAAAGGAGAGTGTCTGCCTTTTGTGAAACTTCATTTTTATAAGAATTGATGTCAGGCATTTGATCACTGCAATGATATTAATGTTTTCTTATAATTCCTGTATTTTATTATGGATCTGTATAGAAAAACTACTGGCCTCCATTGAACACATGTATCTTTAGTCAATTCCTCTATCATTAATATTATTTGCAAATTCACTAATTTTATATTTCCTACTGCCAAATGATTTGATGTATCTGCAATGAACTTGGCACAGCAGACATTAAAACCCTAGAACAGTCACTTCCAAACATTTTTCATTGGGGAATTCCTAAGGCTTTCAATAGAGATGAGCATTCAGTTGAGGCTGATTTACTGCTTTTAGGAAATCTGGTAGTGTGAGCTACTTAAGAAAATAATATTATTCATGTTTCTTCATTGGCACTTTCAGAAATTAAATATGCATATGTAAAAATTGCTAAAAATTTTAAGGGCTGTTGAAGGTACCGAATAATCCTGCACATATTAAATATTTGTTGAGTGTGTGTTGAATTAAATGGAAAGTGGTGTGTACTTTACATGCTGAAAATTATGCAGGACCTATGTGTGAACAGATTAGGGTATATGCTGAACAACAGTAACAGAGAAACTAAACAATGCTGTGGCCAAATATAACAGCCTGTGTTGTGTGTCCAGGGTGGGGAAGCAGCTCTGCCTCGCATGACCTGCAGCACCTCAGGTTCTTGTCTGTGTCGCTGCCATCCTTTCAATTATGGGCACATTCCGTACATGCACGCTAGCTCTCGGCACCAAGACCATACTCAACCCCAGGGGAGGGCGGGACTGAAAGGCCATCAGCTTCTTCATGGAAAAGGGTTAAACATCGTCAACATCATCGTCACTTCCATTCATTACCCACTGACCACATGAAGGGGTTAAGTAGGCTGGAATATACAATCTTTGACTGAATATTAAGAAGGTAAAATTTTCAAGTCTCACTTAAAGATCCACAAGTTGACTTTTTTCCTCCTGTGACCCTCATAAGGTGTATTAACTATTCCCGTTATTCTGGGAGAGACAGGGGCCCAGGAATCTGCTGCCTCAGCCGGTTATGGGCTCAACAGTGGATGCTCCTCGGAATGTTTTACCTCATGCAAAGAGATGTTCCTTTTAATCACAAAACATCCAAGTGTTCTTTCTGTACTTTTTCTTTTCAATTATGTTTTGGTGCAAACTAATGTGGTAAGAATGCTGTATTCCCACTACTTACGTGTTTTTCAAGCTTGATTTTAATTTCTCATTTTTCTTTGCATTCATGTTATATTCTTAATCATTGTTTTTTTCCCATTATTTTGCCTTCTTGTGTCTGGACTCTTTTTATTTTAAATAACACTTTATGGTAAACATTGTTAAGTTCAAACAGACTGCATGGAGTTCTGATAAGGCCCGTGAGGGTGGTTCTTATTCTTCTGTGTTCTGGAAGACAGTCCGGGGTATCAGAAGCGTCAGCACCCATTTTAGGGCACACGCGTTCTTTCTTCCCTGGTACTGAGGACATCACGTCGATGTGTGGGGCTTAGTCAGACCATAGGAGAGAGCTGGAGCTTTGCCTGCTTTTACACCAGTTCTCCACTCAGCTGACAGATGTAAAAAATAGGATGTGTCTCACATTATTTAACTAACGATTTAACATTTAAAAATTAACTTGAAGGCATTCATTACATTAATACAAGTGACTAATTTATCATCGGCACCATGAGTCATCCGACTTTCCAAGGCACACCTCTCACACTTTTCTCACATAACGTTATTATTTCTTCATCCGTTACCACAAGCACTTGCCTATTTTGAACAGTCACCTAAATTTTTTCCATCATATTTTTATTGGCTTCCAATCTATCTTAGAACACTCAATATGGTATTTAAAAAGAAAACAAGAAAAAATAATGGGACATCAATACCGACGCATGTTCAGACAGCACCTGTTGACCATTTTTCATTGTTTCAAGTCTGTGTGGTCTGGCAGATTGAACCTTCCTGTACTCCCAGAGCACCTTACCTGGAGACTCAGTTCTTGTGATGAAAGGAGTCCTGCCCTTGGACTCTTTCAAACTCTACTGGACTGTTGGATGAGTGAATATACACACACGTGCTTGCGCACACAGCTCTGCCCTCAAGAAGCTTGTAAAAGAGTCTCATGTTACTGAATCCAGTGAGTAGTTCTCAGGAGACAGCAGCTGCATTTGATGGTTGCACACAGCCCTTTATACATTTATAAATTTTGCTGTCAGGACAACACATATTCTGAATTATCTCCAAATACAACAATAAATCCTTTTCAGTCAACTTTGCAGATTTCTGTTCTTCCAAACTTCTCTGTGGAGGGTTCCAGGGCTGAGCCCTTGAGCCTCTACTCTTCTCTGTCTATACAGACTCCTTTGATGACCTCACTTTCTCCTAGATCTCCGAATACCATGAGGATGTGTGGTTCAGAATTTTTATCTATGGACCATACTGCTCAGTTGCATTCCAGAGTTGTATCTTCACTAGGACATCTGCTGGATAAATATGAAGTTTTCTAATTTTTCTACAAAGATGCTTAACCCCGATCTTCTATCTCAGTTTATCCTTACTGCATTATTACATTTACCCAGGCCAGATTTTGGCATTATACCTGAGTCTTCTTTTTTACACGGACTGTCCATCTAACTGTTTAAATGACTCTTTGGGCATGCCTTTGAGGTATGGCGTATCACAGTCAGCTCACTTCTCATGAGTTCTGTGGTTCTTACTCAGTGAGCCTCCGTCATCTCTTGTCGGCATCAGTTAGTGTCTCCCTAGGAGACAGCAGGTCCCGTTATCCCTCTGCTCAAAGTCCTCCAGTGGTTCTCCTTTTTACTGAGTAAAAGAGCGTCTTTCTAATGGCTGTGAACCACTGCGTGAGCTGCCCGCCCCTCCCCCGTCACCCTTCTACCACAGTATTTCTCACCCGAGCTTCTACAACTGTCACCTGCCCTTCTTGCCATCCTGTCAATATGCCAGGTGAATTTATGATTTACGGCCTTACTCTGGCCCCTCTGTCTGCAGGTACTATCCTTCAGGTGTCTGGATGGGCTTTTCTTGAAAAGGCTCACCCTAATAAACCTATTTAAAAGTGTGACAGATTTTAAGTCAACTTGTCTTTCAAATTGATACCCCCTTTTCTGCGGTCTTTCCTCTAACACACTTGCATAACACACCATATACTTTTTATTGTGTTTACTATCTGTATCTATTATAAAATATAAGCTTTGCAAGGGTTGACATTTTTACATTAACCCTTGTTCTATTGCTAAATGATTCTAAGTACCTAGAACAGTGCCTGGCACATAGTAGCTGCTTTGTAAATATCTGTTGGGTGTGTGAAAGGACATGAGATGAGTTTATGATCAATCATTTAATAGGTTATTCCCATTTACTTAGAAAAATGGAAACTCAAGGATGTCTCTGGACTGCACACTTGTTTTTGGAAAAGGGAATTATGTATATTTTCTCTATTTCCTAAAGTTTTGGAAGGTGAAATAAGTGCACATGGATAGAAGTATCTTTCACTTTAAAGCCCTACACACACAAACACACACACACACACACACAAACACACACACACAGAAAGATTTACACAAAATTACTGCCCAACATTCTTCATTGGGAACTCTCTCCTTGTCAGGAAGGTGTGGACAGGCCTCTCATATCTCCTTTTCCTTTCTCCTTTTCCATCCCTACGCCTTGCTTCTTGCCCCCCGTCCCTTTGCTTGTCAGTCTAGTTAAGCGCTATCTTTTCTCAAGGTCTCAAAAAAAATCATTTATACAATTCGAGGTTTTCCCCGATTAATCCACTTCATGTTTATTTCTGTTTTCTCTGAACTTCAAGTGCATTTATAGTTCAGACAGAAAAGCTTAAAGACGAGTATCCCTGGCTGTTTGCCAAAATACATTTCTGGAAACTACTTTATACCCTTCATCATTTTAAAGCTTCACATTCCAAGGATATGATTTTCTGATCAAAGACATAACTTAAATCACAAATGTGCCCAATGAGATATCATAAACATCCAGATAAAAGACACTTGATAGAATAGTAAAAGACTCCATATATACCAATTCTATACCAGTGGTATAAAGTAGTGTACATATTGATTTTCCCAAGTCCCCTAATGTTCTTTATAGTTACAAATAACACATATAACTATAACTTTCTTGCATAAATTTTATGTAAAATATCTGCTAAGTATAAACAACATCTGTTAAAATATAATTAACACTTATTTTTACTCTCTTGTCATTAAAGGCTTTGGGGAATTAAAAATAATAGCTATCAAGATAAGTTCAAACTGATATTTTCTTTTCCTTAGAATTTTGTATTCATCAAAATTATTTCATCTTTTCTAGAACTGTGCTCCATCTTAGAATCCTTTCTCTTCATAAATATCTAGCTTGCCCTTCTCTTGTTGCTGAAAGGCATGATAGTGCACAAAATTGTATTGAAGGAATGTGAAAAGTGGGGCAACAGGAAAAATAGGGGCCGTTTAAAATAGTTGGGAAGTAGGAAAAAGGAGATTAGGGTAATTGTGCTGCACCCCTGCCATGAAAGCTGTAAGTTCCTTGAGGAGTCACTTTCTAGATTGTCCATATCGCCTGCCTGCTTTGACCACTGAGCCTACTCTTGAGCCACATGTTTCTTGATGACACATTTAACCTAGAAGCAAGAGAGGAAAATTGTACCAGATGACATAATTTGGTGTAATTTATTCTGGAAAATCAAAACTATTACTAGTCATGTGACTGTTTTCTAATGTGGTTCCGTGAAGGACTTGTGCTCCCCTGAAGGCAGAGGCTAACCGGGCAGTTTAAACTGTCACTGACTAGTTAAACACACGATCTGTAACTGTCATTAACAAGGCAGTCAGTTGTCGGATGGCAAGAGAACACGTGCTTGATTCTTACATCCCTCACTTTCTACTTTTTGTTCATAGCGTCAGTTGATGTGATGCAGATAATGGAGTTGGTCACCATTTGCATTTCAGCTTTTCTTCCTAGCTGTGGATGACCAATGTCATTATATTCCTGCCCAACTCTCACATTGCATCCAAACCCGTTCCAAAATATGTACCTTTGTATCTTTGTAAATCACAAAGTGATTCAAGCAGACTTGGTTTAGGTTTTGTCTTCAATAGCTGAGGGCTATTCTTTCCTATAGCCAATTGCACAATGCATGACTTTACTTTCCTCTCCCTAATCTCTCTGTGCCTGGTGTTCTTGTAGAAGGCTGGCTTTCTGTTTAATATGTTGGTTTAATATAATGTTAACTCTTTATTCCTTTATGTTACGGGTAATGGCCACTTAGTTTTTCCCTAGGTTGAGTTTCATAATTATAATTATGTTTTAAATAAGTAATTTAAAGGTTTTTAAAGCTTTTGCATTCCTTTTTGTTAATTACTCTTACACATTTAAACTTTATATTTGCCTCAGAATGTAATTGTTTTAAGTGTGGTCTGCATATTACTTATGCAACCTAATGGAGTTTCACCTTTGCAAATTCTTCATGCACTAGTGATTGGGATAGTGAGAAATAACTCATCAGCTCCTGTCACAGAAGTGACAAATAAAATACTATTTGCAAGAATGCATCATCTTAAAATTGTTATTCAATACATTACAATTCAAGTTACCCTAATTTAATGATTTCAAATGATCAGGCTTTATAAGCTTTACCAAAGAGACTATTTTGAATCTCTGTATTTTACCATTTCTTCTGTTAATGACCACCTCAGTAGGGTTCTGAGCACAGACTTACAATCATATTAGTTTTATTCAATGCAGTACACTAGAAAGGAGAGCTTATATTGTTATGAAAACTATATCTCTAGATGGAAGTAACAATGCATGTTAAATTCTAAATTTAGATTCTAGTTAAAAACATGATTGAAACTGCCCTGGGCCTTCTGAGCAGTGTCCCCAGGGCTCCGTGAGTGGCATTCACCCAGTGTGCACCTCCACGCAGGGTCAGTCCCGGCACCAGTGAGAGTTCGACCCCTCTGCTTGTGTGCACTTGCCTCTGTGAACAGACTCCTCTCCCTGTATTTGGAAGGGTTTTTTTTGGTTGGTTAATAATCCTGTTGTCCTAAAACTGTTCTCATAAAAAACCTAAACTCTTCCAAATCTATGGCCTTGGAAAAAAATCAAAATAAAACTCTAGGTTTTGACTAATCCTCGCTGCATAGCTGTAAATCCTAAATCCTCTTTTCCTAGCGTACAAAAACAACAGCAAGACCAACAAAAAATCTTGCTCTTGCATGAGGAAACAGCAATTCTCATAGCTAATGTTTCCTGCAATCCTAACTTGCAGAAGAAGCCGAAGGCTGTTTTTGTTGTTGCTGTTTTCAATGGCTTGTTCCTTCTCCCTCTTTAAGAAATAATGCTTTGGCCTATAGCAACAAGATACCAAGAATTAAAAAGCATATCCCAAGTGACTTACCAAATATTTACATATCATACGTACAGATATTTTGCATCTGCATATGCTATCTGCATTTATTGTGTTTACTCATGAATGACATACCTTTGCATCAAAATGAATTTGTTTCTGGTTATTTAATGGCTGCTTAATAATCTGTCATGTTGATAAGCAGTAGTTTTAAACTGCTCTCTTAATATTGATTTGGATTTTTTCCAATTTATCAGTGGCATATTAGCACTTTAGCTACATATTGAAATATTTCTTAATGAACCATATTTCACTGAAGTCTTTTTCTGAATTGGAAGTTCTATTCAAAAAAAGAATTTTCGCATTAGCATTTTACAAAGTTTTAGGCTGAGAATACTTTTCAGCAAAAGACAAACAGATCACCCTGAATCAATGTGTAACTATTAATTCATGTTAATTTCACTTGTTAATGACTATTTATTTTATAAATTTTAACATAGAGACCAATACAAGTGGAATTTCATACAAGTCTGAAATAACCCCATAAGTAACTTTTAAAAACCAGTCACCTATAAGTGACTTTTATTTTGCAGAAAGAATTCCTCAGTACATCTCATGCTTGCACACACAGAGAGAGATCCACCCACACCCACCCTTAACCTATCAGTTTGAGGTAGCAAAGATTTTTCCCCCAAAAAAGTAATAATAATAAACATGTTACTTGGGAAGAATCATATTTTGCAGTAAGTATCACTTTGGAGTCAATGATTTTTAAATGAGAAATAAGTTATCAAAATATGGTAAAGAAAATAAATAGGTATTTTAAATGAGTCTAATCCCCAAATCTTAATTTGATGACTACTTTTTGACTATTTTTTAAGAAAAGACCCTTTCCCTGGTATTTGCTCATTTTTACTAATTGTTAAACATTTAAATGGATGGAGACTTGATTTCAGGTGATAAGCACAGAATATGGTGTTCAGTTGTGCTGTAGAATCATGCACCTGAAACTTATATAATTTTGTTAACCAGTGTCATCCCAATAAATTCAATCAAAAGAAAAAATACATTTAAGTCTTTTGTGGCCAGTAGTGACAAACAACTCAGTAAATTTAAATTTGAAAAGAAATAACTGATTTTGTGGTTTAAGTATATATGGTAAATATTATTGGGTTTCAATCCCATTAATATTACCTGAATATTTAATTATTGTGACTTTTCATGCTGGTCTTCAGTTTTGTAGTTCAGTGTGAAGAGACAGTCATGTCTGTGTCTTCCTGTGTGTGCACCTGTAAACACCTAACCCTCTGACAATTGCTTCAGATTTGAGTCTTCCCTCCCTTGTGCATTGAAAGGTCTTATAACAGACATATCTTATCTCTTACGAAACATCTTCTGCTTTATAAATGGGCATCTCCATGAGTCCTCGATTCCCCCTTAAAACAGTGGCCCCACCTTGCAGCCAGAAATGTGTCTTACTCCTTGTGGATTTTCTGCTGGACCTGAGTCAGTGCCTTACACCTAGCAGATTTTTAATAAGTATCATTGCATAAAATTTGTAGCAGTGAAATAGCAGCAACGTAGAAATTCCCAATATAACATTTGCTTATTTACCTTAAGTTTATTTGCCGATTCATTCAATAAATCAGGGAGCTCAAATCGAGCATACTGATTATGAGTAGAAAAATAATATGTATAAATGAGTAACTTCATGTTCCGACTGCCTCCTTTTCTTCTTCTGATTATTTTCTTTATTGTACGGTCTAAAAATAATGAACGTAGTTCTGGCCAGTGTGGTTCAGCTGGTTGGTGGAAGCTCCTGTGGAGAGAGGTGGCAGGGTGGGGTCCCAGTCAGAGCAAATACGGGCGTGCCTGGGTTGCGGGTTTTGTCCCTGGTCTGGATGTGTGTGGTCCCCAGTCCAGCTGTGTATGGAAGACAAACAATCAATGCTTCTCTCTTGCATTGATGTTTTCCTCTCTCCCATCCTCTCTCTCTAAAAAGCAATGAGAGAAATATCCTCAGTTGAAGATGCAAACAGTATAAAAAAAAGAAATAAAAGTATATATGAACCACTGCTCTTTGAGCAAGCACCTGTATTAATCCTTGGAAAACAAATATAGCTCTGATTTCAGTTCTGGGTACTAGGTTTTAAAATGATGCATCAGAAATACCAGTTTTTAAAGAACTGAATAGTAGGATGCCATTTTTTATATCTAAACTTCATATAGTCTTGATCAGTGGAAGAAATTTACCTCAATATATTCAGTTAAATTTCATTTTTTCATGAGGTACTTCTCATTATGCCAGGGGGCCTAATTAAGACTTTTTGAAAGAAACTTATGCTGTTATTTACCTAACATCTTTCTTCCAGGGATCTCAAAGTGGCTCGTGGACATCTGGTGGCAGGTATTGTCACTTGAAAATTTCTGTTGGCATAATTTGGTACTTTGGTGCCAAGGTAATTGTCAACCAAGAAACTAATTTATTTTATTGTGATACCAGCATTGTTATTATATAACAGAATAAATAAGTTAATAAACTAAATGTCACCACAGGTAAAAAACCTGTTTATTCTTAAACACTGAGAATATTATTTCCATAATACTGATGAACACTGTTATTATACAAGAGAATAAATAAGTTAGTAAAGTAAATGTCACCATAGATAAAAACCTGTTTATTCCTAAATACTGATGAGTTTATTACAATCTTAAATGGAATTTATATTTAGCTAAATGTAACCTTAGAGATCTTTAAATTGTCTTTCTTACAATGATACATAACTAATTAAAAGGTTTAAAAATAGTTCATAATAGAAATAAACATTTGATCACTTTATTATACAAAACAAATGAAACAACACCAGTAAAAATCCCTCTGTCATCTGTGAAGAATTTTAAATGTGGCACTGTTTGATCCAAATGTTTTTCCTACTATGCAGTCATGTAAATTTAATTGCATCTAACTTGTAGCCTAAAAGTCTATTTTTACTTTGGAGTATTAATGATCCTGGGCAAGTTGGATCTTCTTTTGTCATTTTTGAAGTCCAAAACTTTAAAATGATACCTTTGTATTTCCCAGACTTTTAAAAGAAGCCTCAAATAAAGCACATAAGTTGAAATGAATTTGTGGAAAGCTGTGTTTATAGGTTATTTTCATTACACCTTGAAAAGAGTTTTGGCACTTCATTTTTGGAGAGCAGCTTTTTAGAACCTTTGTATTGTAATTATCCTTTTGTTGTGTTCGCAGCAATTAAGTGACAAAGGAGCGGGATGCACTTTTCCTGCTGACAGTAATTGACCACACTGCTATCTTCCTCTTCATCTTTAGGGACGTAAAACTTCTCTGTCAGTCACTGCAGACTCTGAAATCTGGTTTTTGTTCCTTACATCAGGAACAGTGATTCTTTCCAAAGTGGCCCAATTAGATTTTTAACTACAAGTAAAAAGTATTCTAGAGTAATACTCTGAAACGTCTTTTGACAATATTATGAAAACATACTTATGAGTTTACACAAGGTGTAGTTGGTATATGTGCTTCCATCTGTCTGTGTTGACAAAATGGTCAAGATAAGCCTGAAATGCTTGTTTGCTTGGATATTTTCCATTTCTCGTCTCTCTTTTCTTGATCGTGTAAATCCCACAAGTTGAGTTCAAAATTTCTTCCAAGCTATTGGGTAATTGTCACTTTATTTCTGTATCCTGTGCATTTTGCTGGGGCTCACAGTTTGGATAGCGAATTGAAATTGTTGAAAATTTGGGTGGCATTCAAGAGTGCATGTGGTTTAAAACTGCTGCCAATTTTTTTGCATGAATGTTATGGAGAATCAATGTACCATATTGGTAGGGAAATGTTTGAAAATGGCTTTTTAAAAAAATTAGTACATTAAGTGTTATTAAATTATCATATTGAGTGAATTAATAGGATAGGAAACAAATCTGTCATAAGCTTTGAAAGATAAAGAATTTCATGGAAGTTATGTTTAAGCAATCACAGTGCAGAGAGAAACATACCAGTGCTGGAAATACGCAATGTAAAGGACAATTAACTCTTTGGCGACCAAAAGCAACTAACTGTATGCTGGTAGTCATTAGGAAGAAGAAGAGACAAAATCTATTTTCATTCAATTCTTGTTATATGTCTCTTGCTCTATGTGTTTGTGTATATTTACAACTTTGGTCAAAATTCAAAAGAAGTTAATAGACCCAGTTTACAGATTTAAAACAAACAAACAGAAAACCAACTCAACCCCAAGGACAAAGCCCAGCCCATGAATAGGGGAGCCAGGGTTGAAACCAAAGGTTGTTGGGCTATTAACCAGTGGTTTTCCCATTTTCCTATGTTCCCCAACTGTGTAATGAGTATGAAACAGGATTGTGTACTATTAGAACCAACAATCTTGACATTGGACAGTGAATTATACCTTGGCTTCTCTACTTACTGGGTAATTTACTCAGTGCTTAGTAGTGTAATACTTAATAGCCTCAACTGTAAAAACTTTCCACAAATGAGCAAATGACCCATCACCATCACTAAGGAGAGTACCACTGCCAACCACAGAAACAGTAACACCAGTAAGGTACATCATACAACTCCCTCTTATTCTCTCTGTCCACAAATATGTCTTTATCGCTAATACATGTCAGACGTTTTGCTGGATACTGCAGGTACTGTGGTAAATAACATATTTCTGCACCTTCCCATTTGGAATGTTAGGTTAGCGGAGGGAAACAGTAAACAAATATATATTTTTTGGCTTCAGGACCTATGACAAATTAGATAAACTACTAGAGATTAAAATGGGGTAATCTAGACGATATAGTCGTATAACATGTGACAGGTAAATTGATACCAGAAAATGTCGGAGGATGAGGAGGAACCAGGATGCTGAGAAGGCAGGGTAGGGACATAACAGGTAGCAGAAATGGCAGCAACTAAGTCCTCAAGGGTGTCAAGATCTTTGCGATGTTGAGGAACTATAGGACCAGTGTAGCTAAAACTTATGCAGAAGGGAGATGGTATGAGTTGAGGGGTTTAGAAACCAAGTGAGGATTACAATAGGGAACTGTTGGAGAACAGGAGGCAAGAAAATGGCATAGTCGGATGTATGATAAAAGCAAGTCATAAGTCATGAATTGGAGATGATGAGATAATGTATGGAAAAGATGAAAATAAAGGGATTATTTTAGCAACATTAGTATGGGTTGATTTTATCTTATACCTACATGATAGTAGAAAAGTTGGAGAAAAATAGATACGGCAGTGATATAGTTTAAAGGTGCAATTGGCAAAACTTGTTGATGAGTTATTAGATGCAGTCCTAATAGAGAGGGAGGGATAAAGAATGATTCTTAGTGTTCTCGCATATTATAAGAATGTTTATAGAAACTGTAATTGTTTCTTGTATAAAAGAGAACTAAAATTACAGAATTAGGAGGCTACACTTCATTTTTTTTACTTGAGCACAAAATTCATCTTAGTCATTTACTCTTTCTTAATTGCTACTTAAAATTCCAGAATGTTTTCTAATGCGAGCATGTTAATCTTCACTCCTATCCTCAAAATGATATTACATAATTCCTGAGGGAACATTGCCTATGTCTGCAAATAAGAAGTTAACTAAATTATCTTTATGACTTTGTCTCTCTGGTACCAATCATGAATCAGTAAAATCCTAGAATTTACCAAATATTTTTATTTCTGATGGAGATAGGAGTTTCTTGGTACTATGGATTGTTACATTTCAAGGTAACATTTTTCTGGTTAATTCGTGTTCTGTGGAATCTTTTTGGCAAATTAATTGGAGCTAGAGTGTAGTGCAAAATCAAGAGACTAAAAATAAAGCATCTAACAAAGTTAGAAACAGGAACTGAGTTCAGAATTCTAAGGCTAGTTTCAAAATCAGAGAGCAAGGTTGAGGTTAAAAGCAGAGAGTAATTATAAAAGTATCAATTAATTAATTAATTAGCATTTATTTGGTATAGCACTTTGACATTTATTGTTAGTTAACATGATCCCCACTGTCACTGTTGCTGAGTGGACTGTTTGGAGAGCCTTTTCTGAAATAATAGGGCAGCAGAAACCTGTGGAAGGACAATGACCTTTTTTGAAGTTCCGGTTTTTGTTTGGTAAAATGGGTATTTTCTTTTTGACATCAAGGAACACATCAGAATGCATTTAAGTAAAAGTAACAAATAATTCTCTCTTAGCTGTTTTAAAAAATGTCTGGAAGACAGTTATAGCAATTTACCCTCAGAGCGGCTTGATACTGGATACAGCAGTGTGAACACAGACATTCAGTTACTTTGACAATGGCATCCTGGGGAATGACAATAGTTCTGGGGTCTGTTGTCACTTCATTGGAACATGCAGTGAACAAGCCTCCTAAAAGTCAGGGTGCATCCGTAGAGTTTATTGTGGCTGTCATGACATTCATCTGGCAGGAATATGCCTATCTCTTAATAATTGAAATGACTACATAGTTTAAGCTCTATTGCACAGATAGGGAAACGCGTGGCTTGTATATTGTCACTTCCTCTGCTGCGTGCGCGTGGCAGACATCAGTAATTGATCTTGGCATGCTTTCCTGCTGAGCCTACACTTGGCCTCATGATGCCTGTGAAAAAAGAGACATTCCAGGCAGCCCCTGACAATCGACTGGGGCTGGCAATGGAATGAAAGTGATTTGTCATTCTTCTTCCATAAGAGTCAGTCTGTGCTCTGCTTAATATAGAAAATGGCATCCTGGCATGACATTAACATCATGATATATGTTTCAGAGGTTTAAAAAACTAGCACATGGGAGTGGTATATTGTAAGGAAACAGTAATAATTTCTCTGGGAATAAGCAGTATGACATCTGAGTTTTAGTGGGACTGCATTGTAAAGAAAATGGAATAATTGCTAGGAAACTTTTTTCAACTTGAGATACATGGCCATGCAACCTTATTTTGACACCAAGATACAGCAATAACAGGACATGAATGACTCAATCATTTCATCATATAGTTTTTGAATACTTACAATGTAGTAAAAAAATTCACAGTATTCAAAAAAGCACAAAACAAAGGTAAGGCTGGGGCCTGACCTCAAGCAGCCCAATCACCAGATAAAGTGGAATTGCTTGGAAGAAAGCAGCAACTTCATTTTCTCTTAAGGACTGAGACAAAGAAAAGCCTGCTGTCGTGGGAAGAAGGTGACGTGCTGCGGAGAAGGAAACTCACGTTCTTGCCTGGGGCGAGGAAGATGGTCAGTCTCATCTAAATCCCATCTGTGGGTTGTTCTGCCTCACAATATAAACTCAAACGATGACTTAAATTTTACCTTAAGTAGGCAGCCTAAAATCTTCTTTATGATCGTGTTTACAATTCCATTTTTTATTGTTCAATTACAGTTGTCCCAATATCCCCCCATTGCTCTCCCCTGCCCTCCCCATCCCCTGCTCCATCCATTAATTTATTTTTTAAAGATTCTATTTACTTATTTATCTTTTGAGAGAGAGAGAGAGGAAGTGAGAGAGCAAGAGAGGGAGAGAAACATCAGTGTGTGGTTGCCTCTCGTGCACCCCCTACTGGGGACTTGGTCCACAACCCAGGTGTGTGTCCTGCACTGGGAATGGTACTGGCAACCCTTTGATTCTCAGGCTGGTACTCAACCACTAAGCCAAACCAGCCAGGGCCCAATCCCATTATTTTTAAAATAATGTTAGTTTAAAGCTACTTCAAAGCATAAACCATTTGTTTTATATGTTTGTGTGCTAACCTTCCTTGGCAGCATTTTTAAGAAAGGTAAAATTTCTTTTTGAATGAACACAACTATAATATTTACACAGGTGACAACCATTCCTTGGCATTTTAATTTGCTGTGTGACTCTGCTCAAGTAACTGCTCAAGTGACATAATTTATCAGGTTCTCAGTGTTCCTAACTGTAAGATGAAATGTTCTCTTTGTATTATTTCTTAATTTCAATGGTAAAGAAAAAGTAATTCTTTGCTGAGTGTTTATTTTTTTCAAGGCATCTTTCTGGACCGAAAAGCCCAAATTTTATTTCCAAAGCTAATTGTCTTCCAGAATCAAGGTTCAGGCTGGCCCAAAGGTGGTGCTGTTTCATGGCCTGTGAGCATACTCTCAGGCCTCTCGTGCCAGAGTGGCCTTGACTTGCTGCTCCAGATGACCTTGGCCCCTGCTTTTTCCCCAAATTTTCCTGAGTCTCCAAAGTCACGACTGCAATTTTTTTCTGGCTCATGTATTGTTTCCTTTCCTGCTGACTCTATTTCTTTATGCCTAGTATGTGATTTCCTACTTCTTCTGACAATCTAGTCTTGCCTATCTACTTGCTGTTCCTCAGCGAATGTTCTTATTGCCCTTTTATGCTGTGGATTTCTAGGTTCACCTCTTAGGCACTGGACCTTTAGCTGAGAAACAGTGACTAAGAGATACTACAGATGCACAGTTTAGTACTTGTTTTACGAAGCTTAATTCTTGCGAGGGATATTATATTCGTGGTTTTAACAGACAGTCATGGAATAGTACAGTAGGGTATAAAATGATGCCAGTGAAGATTGAAGGATGAAAAATTTCAGTCTACTTATGGAGACTGGATTCCCTAAGGAACTGAATTTGTTTGGAATTGGGATTTTAATATATAAAACCTATATCACTTATTTGGACTATGCATTATTAATTAAACTAAGTTTACCTAAGTATCATCCATACAAGTCAACTTCATAACTGCATTGAGATAAATTTGAGTTATAATCCTGGATTTTTTCATTTTAGTAGCTGTGTGAGTTGGAGATAGTTATATACTTCTCCAAAGCAGAAAATTTCTATGTATTAACATTATTCAATTTTAAGGATTAATCGAGGGCATCTATATATTTTCGAACATGGGACTTGGGGCATAAAAGAAATGCTGTTTTCTCCACGTTTCCCTCTAATGAAGTACTGCAGTGCATCCTTGTAGATATTTTCATATGTGTCATGTTGGGAAAATCACTCCTCGACCAAAAGTGACATATAATCCCCACGTGGCTCAGGATCAGCTTTTCTAAACAGTTAAAGGGCAAGCACCACCTGGATGGCTTACCTTCATGCATAAAAGGCATGAAAATTGCCTAAAAAGTCAACTTTACAGCCATTCCTTTAAATGCTTTTCATTATTTTTGAAAGAAAAATGAACCAAATACAAGAAACTTAGTGTATAGTTTTACTAATTTAATTTCATAGCATTTGGCTGTCCCTGATATCTTTAATTGCACTCTCTAGGTATAAGTCTTAGGAAAACCTTCACATGTGTACAAAGATGTATGGACTGGAATGTTTAATCAGTTATTTTTTCATGATGAGAATGACATAAAAACATCTAATGCCCATCAATAGGATACTGAATTTATAAGTTGATACTATTATAATTGGGGTTAGTTGTGAAATTTATAAATAACTGCCCATTAAACATCATAGAATCACATAAATAATGTTAACAAAGTAATAATTAAGTTGTAAAAGAATATACAGCTTCCCCGTGTGAGGTGAGGGGCATGGTGGGGTGAAAATGGAGACAATTGTATTTGAACAACAATAAAAAAGAGGAATATATAAGGTATGAACACTTTGTACAAGCACAAAAGTATATATATATATATATATATATATATACTTTTATACACACACACACATACACATATATAATTTGCCCAACAAAAGTCCAGCCATTGTTAATATTGAAACTGGTTTGCATAATATCAATGTAACCTGGCAGCCAAGGAGAGTGGACAGGAATGTGCATGCGTGAACAAGGACAGCTTCACTGTACTAGTCAGTGGGGTTGGTAGACACCACTGAGTGAGCATGTATACTGTGTGGCTGTCGCATTCAAAATGACTGAGGGAGGCAGAGAGAGAGTGAGCCTAATGCTAAGATCTTTGAGGCATGGTGAGAGGAGTGTGTGGCCTGGAGTTCCCTAAGTGATTGCAACACAGGGGATCATAGTCTTTTTCTTCTAATCTCTTGAAAAAAAATGGTATAGAATTAGAAGAATATGAATTGGAAAATTAGAAGAAAATATTGATAAATAATACATAAAGTACATGTGCAAACTGGCAAAAAACATTAAATCCAATATGAAAATGAATAGAATTTAAACTAATGATTCAAGGAAGTGATATAAGTTGCTAATAAATATATGAGAAAATGGTTCACTTAAAATCAGATAAAGTAAGTATTACTACCTATAAAGTTACCTAACTTTAAACATTTAAAAGGGTAATTCTCAATGTTTTTGCCTGTGCAGTTGAAATGGACACTATTCTCTGAGACTGGCCATTGTATAACATTTTTGAATATCAATTTAGTAATAAATTATAGAAACGTGAAACACTTTGATCTCTTCTCCAATATCTCCTAAAAAATCAGTGGTTTCAAACAAAGACTCATGTTTGTGTGTATTCTTCAAAGGATTAATCGCAATGCAAATAATTGGAAATAATGTAAATATTCAGTGACATCTGTACCTTGTTTTGAATATTTATTTACTCTTCAGGCCACGATGTTCGAGAAAACAAAAGGTGACTCGACAGCTTGACTGTTGCACATTGTGATACTCCGCGCTGAGTCAACCCCGGAGGAGAAAGTGAAATTCAGAGAAATGTGCATCACCTTTTTCCAGCCCATTTTCCTGGGAAGAGACTTGTATCTACATAACCTATTGATTGAGTCACTTATATCTGCTATTATTCTGACTACCTTCCCTCTCTCACTCCAGCTTCAAATGCCTTGAACTGTCTTCCCTGTCCCCTAGGCAGGGTACAGGCCACAGATTCCTCAGGAGAGCCTGCCGAATGCCTTGGTGGAAGAAATAAACCAGCAGCCCTCGCAAAAAGACAGGTTTTGTTAGGAGAGTTTGTTCAATTAAAAAACTTTTAACATAATCTAAATGAAGTTGAAACTAAGAATATCTGTGAGCAGTTCATGGTTGCTTATAGCTGAACCTTTGAAAATGCTGTGATACTTTAAAAAAAAGCAAACATAACTTCAGACATTTTGAGGCAGCTGTGAGTTGTTTTGAATTCTCTAAACTATTACTCTTTTCAGGTTTCAGGATTTCCAAAAGTTTGATGACAGGTTTTACTTTCAGGCTTTTATTTTTAACTGAAGCACATCAAGGACAATTCTGCACCAATTACTTAATGTTTTCAAAGTTGCCGCGGTTACTGCAGTGCAAGAAAATTCCTCTTCAATTTGCAAGGAATTAAAACATAAACCATGTTACAAAATAATTCCATAACCTTTATTGCTTTTAAGCCATATGGACATATCTATGAAAAATTATAATAAAACATGTATTTGGTACATCAAAATGCTAATCATCCTAGTTCAAAGATCAAATTATATTTTTACTGTTGAATGATAAAATTATCTTTTACCAAATCTGCTTACATAACAAGTGAATTTACTGTTCAATCACACTTGCTCTGAAATAATTTCTACAGCCATGCTACCTCATGTGCTGGGTAGAGGGAGGTTAATGCAAAGGTTTCGACTTCTGCCAAGAATTCACGGTATAATTGGGGAGGCTCTGTGAGATATTTTGCTGGAAGCCAGTCATAAAGCGCCACATCTGGGACTATCAATCCATTAAAATGAAAGGCTTACAAACACTGCAGAATATATTTTCACCCATCATTATGACAGATACTAAATAAGATAAAGATCACAACCTGTCCCCGGGACTCCAAGTCCATCTGTCTGAAGGTGGCAGGTACTCTCCCTCTCATTATTTAACACCAAACTGATGGGCCGGTGGCTCCAGGGCTGTCCGCGTGCACGGCGCCTTCTTGAACACACATTTTTCACTCGTTTTGAGCAGGTCTGTTATTTTTCCTGCATACTAAACAGTCTCAAAGTTTCTGTTTGGTCAAACTGATACAGACTTCAGGCCCTCTGCTGTGCTAACATGGCAAACTTGTACTTTTAAAAATGTAAAAATTATCAGAACAATCTCCTGGATTGTTCATTGAGTGAGTCTCCACCCTTGTTTTCTATGAAGCTACTATAAACTTTTGTCCTGAAGGCATTCTACCAAGACTAAGTCACGGGAGATTCAGCATGGGAGGGGCTTGGGAAGACGAGCTTCCCTAACTGTGACGGAAGATGGATGAGGTTGCAGGCAGATGGGATCTGCTCCAGGCCAGCCAGCTACTCCTGGGCAGAGCTCTGTTAGGTCTGAGAGTAGCCACACATACAAGCCCCTGTTCTGTCATTAAAACATGCCAGGTCGTTATCGTTCTGCTTGTGGACCAATTCCTTTGCCCGTTCTAGCTGTGTGTGCATGTTGTATGTTTATTGTGGACCAATTCCTTTGCCCGTTCTAGCTGTGTGTGCATGTTGTATGTTTATACGTGTGTGAGTGCATACACATGTATGTAAAGACACGGATACTTGTATGTACTTGGTTGGAAGCTTGCCAGCTGTACATATACCTTGACTTTGAGGAAATATTTAATATATTTCCTTAAAAAAGTCATTGCTATTTTCAAATGATGTGTGTTTAATTTTGCCTGAAGGGCTCTAAACAAAGGGAAGTAAAGGACAGTGGTTCTTCAGAAGAAAACAGCCGAATGGGAAACATGAAAGAGTGGAACTAATCCCAGCTGCATTCATGATTATTGGTGCTGAAATTGTAAGGTGATAGTAAATTAGAGAGCAAAGCACACACATTAAAGCCATTTATATGATAGAAAAAGTTAGAAGAGATTAAGTTTATATAATAATTTTTTGTAGAAAAGGTAAGTAAACTAATGTTTTACAAATCAGGATAAACAAATATCTCATTTTCTCCATGATGAGTATCTGTTGAATTTTCAGTAAGGAAATACAGCAATGTAGATATTAGCAATGTTGCTATACTAGTGAGTACACAAACTTTTTTAAAAAAGAAAAAACATGCTTAAATCATAGCATTAAAGATTTGGTTCTCAATTCAGGAAATAATGAATTATTTGGCTCCACCTAATTATTATAATATCTACACAAACATATACAGTGTACACACATACATATACCTTCATGCACACTCTAAACAATCATGCATATTTTCTTTTTAATTTGAAAAGTAACCAATATACATGCAGAGAGCTTGAAAAATAGCAAGTAAATATTTACTATATCCACCCACAGAAAACTATCCAGAAAATTAAATAACATTACCATAGGCATAAACTGCTGGCTTTTATTAACTGCAGTTGCTATGTTTCATATGACCTTACAGTCTTACTTAAATTTTTATGAATACTGTATTGTTCTATCATCCCAGTGGATCTATGAGATTGTTTGGATAAAAAAGGAAGCTAAAAGCAATTTCATAGCTAGAAAGTAACAAATACATGAATGCAGATCTTCTGCGTTACTACACTAGGGTTTCTTAAGTCCTTCTCTCTGGGGGAATAAACTCATTAAAAGTTCAAATTCTTGGCCTCTCCTCCCAAACTCTGAGAGTGGGCCCCATCCAACTGTATTTAGAAAAGCTTTCAAGTTGATTTTGATGCACACTGGTCAGGACACTGCTGTCTGTCGATAATTAGCCGGTTTGAAGTGAAGCCCATTTCTCTGAAGGAACAGGAAATGACTCGGGATAAAATCCAATCCCGTGTAAAACGTTCTAACATGTAATAGGTTCCAGTATCTAACAGATCCCAATATCGGATTGTTTCTCAGTAAAAATATACTCTTTTTCATTGTTTGCATTCTACAGCTTTACTTTCATGTAGGAGGCATCTCAATGTTTTGAAAATTATTATACTTTGACTGCTGTAACCATGCTTTCCAAATTAAAAACCAATACTTATAAGGTAGGGACTAGAGAAAATACTTTTGTTTTGCAATTTCTTGATAAGCAGGTACATTAGCTGCCTGTAACTGCTGTAACAAATTACCACAAACTTAGTGGCATCAACAACAATACATTTATCCTCTTATCATCCTGGAAGGTGGAAGTGTAAAACCAAGAACCCAGCCATTCTGTGTTCCTCCTCGCAGATCTAAGAGGCAATACCTTTTACAGCTTCTAAAGTCTGCCTGCATCCTTTGTTTAGTGGTCTCTTGCTCTAATCATTCAGTTACTTGTTTCTGTTATCGTGTCTCATATCTCTTCCTATTAATGTTGACATTCTTTCTTCACTTATATAAGGACCTTTGTGATAATCCAGAATAATCTTCGCATCCAATATTCTTAATGTAATGCCCTCTGCCAAGTCTCTTTCCCATATAAGGCTCTAGGTTCTAGGTTCAGTCATAGGTTCTAGGGATTGTAACATGCACATCTTTGGGGCGAGGGGGCTCACTGAGCCTACCATATAGGGGCAGATGTCGTTAAATTATTTATTTGATCAAGATAATTCAGTACCTATCTGCAGGCACGGTGCCAGAGGCAACAGAAGCAAACAGAAAACTCAGTAGACGCACATGTTATAGATCTTATACTAGGGTTAAACTGGTCATTAAGTTACCCAGTGATCAATGGATGTGCATGGCAAGGCGAGGGCATTGCAGAAAGACATTGTGCTGCTTTGTCATTGTAACTCTGCATGTCAGTCTACTAAACTTCGAGTGCCATTAAGGGAGAACCCTGTTTCCTTCAGTGGTTTTGAGATTCCTGAGCTCATCTCAGCACCTGACACAGAGTCAGCAGTAAAATTAGAAAGTTTTAGTTGAGTATCAATGTAACATGAAATGAAAATTTTCTAGTAAAACATTCTGGTCTTTCGTTAGAGAAATTTCATGACTATTAATATTTGACTTATCTGCTAGAAAGTGTTTTATTTTAAAGCCATTCTTGCCTTCAATAACAAGAAAAGTCATAAAATATGTGAGTTTTTAAGACTCAGTGATGTGCACAAGATACATTGTACCAAGGCAGATGGCAGAAATTAGGGCATAAAACTCAGAAGAGATAAACCTTCTATAATTAAGAAAGAAAGGAATCAATTAGTATGCCAATTAAAAGTAGAATTCTGAATATAAATCCCAACATACATAGTTTCACATTCTGGTGGTGAGAAAAATTCTGGACTACACCAGCAGAAAATGTAAGCTTTAGTTCTGACATTGGTATTGTGAGCAAACACAGTCTAATCAAGAAGAATAATTTTATTATTCTTCACTGTTACACATTTTCTTGGAGGCATATCAGATTCCATTAATTCTGGATCTCTCAAATTTCACACTAGGAAGAGAAAGAAGGCCTGGAGATAATAAGCAATCTGAATTATGTTTAAATGGATAAATGAGAAACCACCGCTATGCAGTAACCTTCCTAAATCAGAGTAATGGTAAAAACAAAAGTCCCATTGCCTTAACACATGTAAACTTGTGGCTACCTTCTGTCGGACGATATAATGGTGCAGCAGCATTAAAGGCAGCAGCTTTTATTGTCCCCTTGCAGACCATCGTTCCAATCACTGGTAGTGCTGGCATCCCAGGAAGAAAATTGTGTGCCTCAGCTGCTGCCTCCCTGTGGCTGTAATGAAGTCCCTGTAGTAATACGATTGTATCGACTTAGCAAGAAAGCGGAATCATAATTGACAACAGAAAGCCAAGCAAATTGCACTACCAGAAGAGACATGCTGACTTAAGCCCTGTTGACGCTGATGTCAAAGTATTTTTTTTTAATGGCTAAAGTTTGTGGTCCCTATATTACGCAACTTCAAACATTAAAATTATGCAAGCAACTTCAGGTTCTGAATTCAAACTTTTTTTATTTTTATTTTTTCACTGCCTAACATCCATGATTTAGAATACTGTTGGTAGACTTTATCTATATACATTTTTGCTAACATCTTACATGATCCATAAAAATATGAATTCAAGGATAAAAATTAATTATGGAAAAGTTTCCATCACAGATTGATTCCATTTTTATATTTTTCCATTTGAGAGATAATAAGTCTTTTCTATTTTCTGAGTATATAATCTGTATATTACTATTTCTTAAACTTTTTAAATTAAGCTTGTACACCTCAATTAATAGCTAGGACACACTATATAAGCTCTGGAAATCAGCATTATGATATGAAATGTAGGAAGAATAACCTATGAAGTGGTTTACTTAAAGGGGACCTGGATTGTTAAAAATAAGAATTTCTGTAAAACATGCTTATTTTGTAAATAAACCTGCTTCTAAATCTTCAGAGGAGTTACAGAAATAGCTAATGATCAAAAAGCAAAGGACCATAGAGTTCCAATGTAATAGATAATTTATTTGATAGTATTAAAATAATTGTACTCCTTTCAATTATTTAGCCATTATTTAGAAAGAAAGAAAATGTAAAACATTGAAAGACTACCTGAGATTTATTGGATGGCTTTGGCCCGTGGTTCCTATTTCTCATTTCCCATTGCACCACTTTGAACAAATTTCTTGGAATATCAGTCTCAAAATGATGTCAAAATATATGTATAAATAGTACAACATAAAGCACTGTGTGTGTATGGAAATATTTCTACAAAGAAAACACACAACTGAAGAAAAGATTGTATATTAGCTTTGCCATGTGTGTCGTTTGCATAAGTTAAACTTGAAAACAAATTCTGGTCCACTATTCAAATTAAGAATATAATAGAAAAAATAATAGATTAAAGTATAAAATAAAAAATAAAGTTATAATTTGAAAAGATAAATATGGTGATGTATCAGAGTAAAATAATTATTTCCTGATTTCAATTAATCTTCACAATGCACATTACGGTACTGTGCATAAAATGGAATGCAGAAAACAATACTTCTTGAATTAAAATTTATTCCTCACATCTTTTAGAAACTCCTTCCCGATTTTTCGAAATAGTAGCAATTGTTCTCTCTAATACTTCTTCATCACTTTTTCTTAATCTATTTATATGTGAAGGAATTATTACTTAGTAGCTTGTTCTCATTTACTTATTCATCTAATTTCTCCTACTATATATTAAGCACTTAATACAGATTCTTCTTGGATTCACTGAATGCATAACCTAAGGCACTCATTGAATAAAGTACAAGACACGTAACTACTCCATCTTGTTGAGTAGTGGTGTATTTTCATTGAAGAATGTTCCTCGTGTAATTGGGGAGGCAGTCCTTCCTATAGTGCACGCATGCCAGAGTGAGGGGGGAAGGACAACCAGCAAGGCCTACCAGTGGAATCACTTTCATCGATGGATAAAGATGGTCACTTAGGTTTGTTCTTATATCTGAGTGAGAGGAATTGCAAGAGTTGAGGTAACACACTGGACTAAAATACTCATTTCAAGTTCTACTAGGGTCAATTCAAGTTAGGCACATTGTGGGGGACTTTTTGCTTGGCCTCAATATTCATATATGTAAAATGGGAGTTGGATAATTTGTTTCAAAATATATCCATATATATCTTCCTAGTAGAATAGACATACTGTATATTTTTCTTTTCCTCCTATCATTTCCTACTGATATTTATGATTCTTACTAAAAGAATTTCTACTTGTGCCCCTTCTAATTAAAACCAAATAATAGTACTGTGTAATAATATTCCTTGAAGTTTGAGATTAGTAACTTCTTCATCAACTTCACAAATAAGAACTCTAAAAGTAAAAGGGATTAGATGACTTGTTCAAGATTTCCCTGTGAAAGACTGGCCAGACCAGCCTTGGTGGAAGCTCAGTTTTGTCTGGTCCCAATGGTTTTACCTTCTGACATGATTATATGTAAGATATTATGTAAATGTACAGTATCAGTACCCAACTTTCTAAACATCTTTGTTTAAAATTAGAAGCCACTGAGAAATATGTGACCTGTGAAGTAGTCTGTAAAACTGACAAAGGAGAGGTGGAGACCATTCTGAGTCTTTTACAAACTTGGCTGATATTTCTATTTGTAGCACAATAATTTTAGCTAACCCAAATAGTAAATCTACTTGCTGGGTTATTTTAATATTTGTTATTTGGAGCAAGTAAAAAATAAAAACTTTTCTGTTCAATTATATTGACTTAGGTATTATACTTAGGATTCAACACCACTTAATAAAGCTAAATTTTTAAGTAGGGATGAAGTATAAGATCTACTTCCTGTTACATTGGGTGCATCTATTCTATTGAGGAGGAAAGATACTCATTGCGACAAAATTTTTACTCTATTGCTAATTAAAATGACACGGACAGTTAAAAATTCATTTAAAAATATGAAGAAGGTTCAGGTACATCTGAAAATCAAGTTGTCCACAATGCTGAGCCAGTACAAGACCTGCCATGGTGGTGATAGCTGAGGGTAACGGATGATTCGCCTGTTTGATATTTTGAAAGTCTTCGGATTTATAAACTGAACAGGGCTTGCATTTGTCCCCCTCCTACTGTCTGTTGTTGCTTGTTTTTGCTTTTCAACTCCAAGTGTAAGTGTCGGCGATTTCGTTGTATCAGATCCATCACATGTTTTCTATAATCTTTTCTATTTTCATTATAAGATTTTGATTTTTAAAGGCCCTTGCATTTTAAAGACAGTCTTCCTATTACCTGTTACACTTTGATTTGAACTCCAAGTCATTTAGCAATTTTTTAAATTTCATTGTGAAATGAGAAAATTTTGCATGACATATAATGAAATATTTTTTATCAATTGTATAGTATCTTTTATTTATATACCTAACATTAAGAATATCTTTCTCAATTTTAATATAAAATGAATATTAAAAATAAAAGGTATTTTTGTTTATTCACTTAAGAATTAGGAAAGGATAAATTGCAGGTAATTTGGTGTCTGATATGTGTTTTAATGAATTTGTTCTACATAGCATAAAGACATGACCTTGTATAATTTGTAATTTAAGCAGGTGATCACCATCATCAAACAAATTTATTCTGTCAACATTTTTTCTTTATCCTCTATCTCAATAGCATTTGTGGAAGTTGGATCTGAAAAAATTTTTGAAAAAATAGATTGTAAATCATTTAGAAATGGTATGCATATTTGTTAAAATATAGATATTCAAACTGAAAGTACAGTGATAAACAGTATTTTTTTTCTAGTACAATTGTAGTCATTTACCTGGATATGCTATATTGATCACAATAATTAGACTTTCTGAAATGCTTCATTGAATAACTTTGCTTTGCTTAGCAATACATCACTTTGCATTTATGAGACTTATTGGATTTTATTTTTTCTAATAAAAGAAACCATGTGGTCAGCTTCACTATTTCGTGGTTGGTGGATGATGCTTTAAATTCTCTTCTTGGGATACTCATGGTTTGCTAGTTCACAGAATTGACAATCACATGAATCCTTTGCTTTGTTTTCATCGAATCTCTTATCTATTTCCTGGCAATAAACATTTAATTAACCTTTGCATATCAAATATGTGAATAGTATATGCACCATTCTTTGTTAACTGTTGAACTAATGCTCCCTTATTAATTTTAATGATAATTATATTTTCAAGTTAAGAGAATGTATATTTTCATAAAAGAATAACCTTTGTAGGGTAAGAGTAAAACTTTACAGGCTTCTAAAATACTCTAAAATGTTTGTTTTTACTTTGGTTCCACGTCAACTCTCTTAACAATTATTAATATTGTAATATTTGGGGGCATACATTCTGCATAATGTGGAAGTCATGATGTATTTAAATAGTTGAGTAGCCCTGCAATAAAAATGTGAAAAAATAGCAAGTAATCTAGTAATCATAATTCATGATGTTTAGAACTACAGAGATAGGAAAAATAAATATTATAAGGTTATATTCAATCAAAATTTCTTTTAAATATTCATGGAGCTACAGTTGAGATTTCAAAATGAATAATGCAAATACAAATACAGACTTTGAAGTTTTTATATTTGAGTGAGGTATATAACTGTATAAACAGAAGAATATAGTTATTTTGATATGTGTATTAAACATTAAAGTTAAATTTTACCAATAGTTTTCATGTCTTTATAACTAAAAACTAATGTTTTGGTAGAAATCTGAAATTAGGGGATTACTTAAGCACTTACATTTTCAGAATTCTTTCAGGTTTATTTTGTCCTTTAAGCATCCATACTTACCACTTGAATAAGTTAGAATTTTTTCCTGTAGCCAGATGTGGTTGAAAATCCCTAATGTGAGATCAACATTTATGAAAATTTACTTAGTATTCAAGTTTTATAATGTGCCTGTCAAATGCAAGAATATATTTCCTGATATGATTTAGTGTGTTTAATTGTGGGAAAATGCATATAATACTACTTACCTTGGAGTTTAACATGCTTATACAGTAAATATTGTACATGAAATCACTTACCTCAATGCCTACTGCCAAACGTGTTCAATAACCAGTTTTGTAGCTGCCTCAATTCCTTCCTTTTTTACATATATTATGGAATTCTACCATACTCCAGACACTATTACAGTTATTGTGAAAAAATAATAAATTTCACATAGTTTTGGCTGTAAAGAACTCATAACTTTTATTTTCACTTTTACTCTCATTGCTTAGAAACAATTAATTTATAACCTAATATTTCATAATTATCTTATTTCTAGGTATTATCATTTCACACCTATTGTCCTGTTTCCTTATCTTAATGTTCATAATACATTAATTCCTTCAATCATTAGCTCAAATTGCTCCAGTGTTCTCCTTCACACACCTATTATTTGTATCATAAAACCTAAAAGTTTTTAGCAGAAGTAAGCCCTTCAAGGCCTAGCCTACATCTACATCATAAAAATACCCATACTACTTTCAGCCCACGTTCCACACAACAGTCACCATACCTCGCAGCTTCTCCGGCCTCCTCGTGTTGTCTGGGGTTTCAGCCCCCTGGGAATTCTGTCTTCTCTCCTGACAACCTGCTCAGACGTTACTTGTCCTTCGATGCGCATTCTAACCCTGCTTCTTCTCCAAGTCTAATACTTAATAACCATTTTCACTCCTGTCATTTAAATACATGGGGTCTCCAGCCCTCATGGCCTGACTATGTCTACACCTCACATTAGCATAAATATTCAAATAGATTCTGAAAGACTTAAGAAAAATGACAGGACACTACTTTTACATTTCTAACAGAGTAATGCTGAAAAAATAATTATATGGAATAGTCTACCCCATTAGAGAAATAATTTAGGAAATTTTACATATATGCACACCTCAAAATGAGGAAAATGAAAGAGAGAAGAAAGAAAATACCCAAATAAAATAAAAGATAAATAGTTTATTAACTGATATAAATTGTAAATTATAATTATTTTGGAATATAATTATTATATAACTTTGGGGTATACATTATTTTGGAAAGAAAAATGGAGCATTTGGAAGATAATAATTGAATATGAGCCCTGGCTGGTGTGGCTCAGTGGATTGAGTGCAGGCCTGTAAACCAAAGAGTTGCAGGTTCAATTCCCAGTCTAGGGCGCATGCCTGAGTTACAGGTCAGGTCCATAAGAAGGCAGCAAGCGAGAGGCAACCACACATTGACGTTTCTCTCCCTGTCTCTTTTTCCTTCCCTTCCCAGTTCTCTAAAAATAAATAAACAAAACGTCGAAAAAAATTTTTAAATATCTTAAAAAATAATTGAATATGGATGATAGGGCTTATGATGAATAGTTGAAATTTTTCCATTAAAAATATTTAACAAATTAACCGCAGAACATTTTTTCATCTCTCTGGAATTATTAAAGAGTACAGTGACTTCCAGGAGAGTTTTATCTGAATGATAGACCCTAAAAGATATGATTTATATACCAGTGTATGTGTATGTGTGTCTATATCTGCATGTGCATACACACACTTCTTTTGTAATTACGTATATAAAAACCAGCCAGAGTAAAGATATTTTTGGAAGCAGTACACTCTAGCTTTGTTTTTTTGTTCACTAATTTCTGTTTGTTTCCTTTGTCTTAACATCCTCTCTCCTTTTTTCAGAGTGTTCTGGCATAATGGACAGTTTGGAGAATTGTCGGAAGTAGTTTGCATTTTTTCTGTAATAATGAATAACAACCCTTGGTAAAGCCATCCAGACTCTCACGCAACATTATGCAAAACATGGGTGATTCTATTTCATTTCCAAAAACTAATGTAGTTTACTCTCTGCTCTTCCCATGAGTTTATTGCCCCATGATGTGGACTTTGGACTTTTATTATGGACTTGGATTAGAAAATATGCAGTCAGTAATGAACACTGAGCACTGTGGGAAAAAAACAGTAACAAACGGATGAGACAATTCATTCCCTAGCCTAAGAATTTTACTCTTTTAAAGGAGAGTATCTCACAGGGTCGTATGTCAGTGTGGTGCAGGAGATATGATTCTCAAGCAAGACATTCACTTTTGGAATTACAGTGTTAATGTCAAATTTTTTCCAAAGAGGGAAAGGAACATAAATATGAGCAAATTGTGTTTAAATGAGTCTGCCTGCCGTATAGTAATTAACCATTGTATGCCTTCCCACCAGAGCCTGGGAAAAGCCCTTCCAATCGTCTCTCCAGGCAGTTCCTACAGACTGATCAGAATGGCCACATGTGATGTAACCAGTCCCTCCGTTAAACCACTCCTACAGGATCTTTAAAGCATCTTTTATGTGAACTGTAAAGATAATTACTTACCAACACATTTTTCCAAAATTTATTCTAGTCCACATATTGATAAATGTACCTTTGATTTAAGACACAGTGTTTTACTACTTAATTTTTTCTCTGTATAAATATGGTTTTATTTCTACAGCCTATTAATTTTATTTTATTTGTCAGTTTTTTTATCTATGTGTGTATTTATTTATATCTACTACCATTATCCTCTAAATATTTCTGGTAAAAGTTTTTCTTCAAATAATTATTATAAGAATGATTTTAATAACAATAAACAGCCTTACAATCTCTTACCCATACATTAACTTTCAGTGCTTTTGAAAGTTTCTATTATAATGATCTTTCATTTAAAGTATTATTTGTTTAAAATTTTCAAAATGGTTTTCTTGAAACTTGTTCAGAGGCATAAAAAAATCATAATTTCAATCAGCACTAAATCTATGACATTTTATTATTACTATTCAAAAATATTTTGATGGTTGGGATAATATTTCTGTTTTGGTAAACTGTTGCCTTTCAAATTCCTTTCCTATTGTTTTTCCATTTCACTATTTGGCTGCTCTGGCATTCCATGTTTGTGATTTTCTATTCGGCCCATTCTTCTTCAGGCCCTTTTCCCCATACTCTGTGAGACAGGCCACGCATGAGTAAGTCTTCCGCCAAGTAGACCTGCGGTGTTTCAGAACCACTCACGGCAAACTGCACCTCCACTCACTTCCGTAGACAGCCACGTACTCAGTGGAACAAAAGCACCCATCTTAACCCATATCACTCTCCAGCATATATAACATCTGCTTAGACTCAGGAGAACCTGGAAAGAATTTTTTAGCCTATCTATCTAGATACAGGACTATACCAAATTAACTATACAGAAGGAAACCAAGAGAAAAAAAATAGTGTGCCTATGAGCATAAAATCCATGTATTTATTATATTACCATATGCCACTGTTAGCCAATTCCTAAGTCTCAACTAATTTCCTTTGTCCAGAGTCCTCATTAATCCAACTGTCTTAGAAACAGAACATACCGGGGCAATTTAACACAATTAGTGTATAGGATATGATTGTAGTAAGTACTTGCTAGAAATCCATTGTCCTCAGAAAACTGCACATTTGCATAATGCCACATATGATATGATTTAACAAAAGTTTTATTAAGTTTAATAATGTCAAGAATCAGTGAATTAATTCAGCAAATACCCAAAGCAAGAGCTTGGGAACATCATTTGATTTAAAAGATGTGCAAGACACCGTGCCTACTGTACCGTTAAGGGCATAGGGTTTGTGTCATTGGGTGAGCATGGAATTGGAAAAGAATGATGAAAATGTTCAATTCTAATAAGATTCTCCATTTTAAACATTTGTTAATTTGCATACACGTACTGTTTTTGTTTTTCTTTTCCAAATACATAAACATGTACAAACACACTTACCCCTTTGCATTTTGATGGGGTCTCTCATTCCATAACACACTCCACCCTTGAGATGGCTTTGGTGACATTGGTTGTTGACATTTTAGCTGATAACGTATAAATAAAAAATGATGAGTTGGCCTAAGTTCTAAGCACTTTCCTTGCTCTTTCTGTTGCTAGTGAGCAAACCAAAATAAATTATTTAAACATTTTCTGTGAACTTGCTATGTGTAAATAATGATATTGATAGAGGCAAAGATCATTTAATTGTAAATATTAAATCTGGATAACTTTTTTGATTTTACTTTTTAAAGTATATTTTCACCCTGGCTGGTATGGCTCAGTGCTTGGGTGCCCGCCAGCAAATCAAAGGGTTGCCAGTTTGATACCCAGTCTAGGTAGGGCACATACCTGAGTTGCGGGCCAGGTCCCCAGTAGGGGGCATGCAAGAGGCAACCACACACTGATGTTTCTCCCCCTCTTTCTCCCTCCCTTCCCCTCTCTAAAAATTAACTAAAACCTTAAGAAAATAAAGTATATTTTAATGATTATGCTATTAGAGTTACCCCAATTTTTTCATCCCTTTATCGCCCTTCTTCCTGCACTGCCCCCCTCACCCTCCAGCATCCTCCACCCCATAGTTCTTGTCCATGGGTTGTACATGTAAGTTCTATGGCTTCTCCATTTCCCGTACTATTCTTAACTTCCCCCTGACTATTTTGTCCCTACCAATTCTGCTTCTTCTTCCCTGTCCCTTGTCCCCCCATTCTCCCTCTCTCCTTCCCCACTGACAACCCTCCATGTGATATCCATTTCTGTGATTCTGTTCCTGTTCTAGTTGTTTGCTTAGTTTTTGTTTCTGTTTCTTTAGGTTCAGTTGTTGATAGTTGTGAGTTTGGTGTAAAAACATAGATAGTATACCTGTCCTAGATCCTAAAGTAAATGATAGAGTAGGGAAAAAAAATTGTGAAAAAAGAGGTAGAAATTCAACAAATAAAAGTATTTAAAATGGTAAATTATAAATGGGACATTATTTAGTAACAATTATGTTTTGCATATACTATTTGTATACAGAGAGATAAATTCTTCATGAATATGCTGGACTCTTATAAGTGAGGAATTTTCTTTTGTGGGACAGTGACACTTCTCTTCTTCACCTTTATTCATGAATCCTTTTGAAAACAAAATCACTAAAAGTAGAATTATCTACCCCCTCATTTATTGCTGAATTTACCAAAATGGAGCTCACCGTGTTTCCTAAAAGTCCACTATTTTAACACATACATATTAACGTTAACTAATTGAATTACATTCATGCTTTCTAAGTCTTTCTAACTACTTTTCAGCAGAGTGATAATATGTTTCCTTTGCATCGAAATTCTAGAATAATTTTTTTTTATCTGGTTGCATGGTCAGAGAAAATGTGATACTGTGTTGTAGCCAGACCCAGACCTGAGGCATCATTGGCCAAGCAGGGAGGCAGAGGGGAGCTCCTGCCCTGGAGCTGGTGGATTTGCTGATAATGGGAGAGGACACGAGTGCCCCCTCCCTTCCTCGCATGTGCTTTGGAGTTCTCGGAGTGAACTGGCGTAAGGGGCTGCACAGGGACTGGCTAGGTGGGGTTGACCCCTGCTTGAGTCACCTGGGGACTCTAAGTGAGTTTTATTTGTCATCAGTCTCCTTTATGTCACCATGTTTGCATGTATGTTTCTAAAATGTATATCCCCTCCTGGTTTTAGTCAAAATAGGTATCAGTGTTCATGGTGGAGTGTAAGTGTGAAAGGTATGCAAGGATTGTGAAAGCCTGTCATCATTTCCCAGTCCCGTTCCATGCTGTACAGTTTGTTGCAGTTCACACTGAGGTCATTGTGCTGAAAACAGAAACCAGAGAATGAAAATTATTAATGCACAGCAACAGGAAAGTGGCCAGGGCCTGGGGGTGTGGGAAATAAGGAGAGGCTGGTAAAAGGGGACAAACTACACTGATAAACTGTGTTGAGAATGGGGTTTCTTTTATTTCTTTCTAGTTTTAATGTACATAAAATAATTAGTTGTGGAGTGACCTTGATAATGTTGAAGATAAGTAAGATAAAAAAGTATAACATATATGATGTTTCTGTATGGAAACAGGAAAATAGGAGTGAATCATTTTAGAAAAATTTACCTCTTTATATTGAGTGGCTACTAGGTCCAGATAGCACAATAGGCTTCTTTGTTAGATTAATTACTAATTCTTAAATGCACTTAGCGTGATTTGCAGGCCTTTAGTATGAATTTAATAATGTAGACCTCATTTAAATAACTGTTTTGGCAATTGGAAATTTTAATCAAAACATATATATACCATTTTGATTTCAAGGTTTATTTTTTAAAGCATTACTTAAAAGATTTTTCATACACTAAATCTAAAGTATGTTCATTCTTGTTGCCTAGTTTCATGGAAGCTTTTTGGGTAATGACTCCTCAGATGAATACTCTCGTGGGTGGTCCAATAAGGAGGAATGGTACAGCATTTGCCATCCTTCACATCTCCTTACACCAAGAGGGTGGCAATGGTCTCATTTGCGCCACGTTCCAAAGTAGAGAACTCTGCATTGCACTGTGCAGCCACTACCTCTGCTCGTGTTTAGAACGCTGAGGTTCGAGTCTGTCTGAGAACATCATGCTGATCTGTGTCCCCTCACTCTCTAACCTGTTAAAAAAAAAAAAAAACTATAAAAAGTAGTTGCCAGGAAGCACTCCTCGGGGTTTTAAGCTGTGATCTTCAGGTCGCTGTTTGCAGGAGATGGTCTGCTGGCACTCAGCTCAGGGACATAAACTAAGTTCCTAAAAGAAATCAATTCAAGTTCAATTTTGTCAGTTTTCTTATGCGTAGATGGATAACGAATGTTCCATTCCTAAAACTCACTTCAACCACCTAATCCTTAACTCTTACTCCTGACACATGGTCCCCATCCGACTCCACAGTGCCCCGTGTTATGCAGTGCCAGGCTCCTCCGTTTTTGTCTTGCCTTAATTATGGCTGTCAGGCTGTTCATTTCCTTCATGGAGACTCAGCTCAGGCTAAATGTTCCTCATGGAGCAACGATATGCAAATCTGTCCTCTGACTATTTTTCTCTCATTCTTTTTTTTTAAATTTTATATCTGTCTATACATTTTCAATATACAGGCATAAATGGCTTAAAACACATCCTGGGCAGATTTTCATCAACTTCCTTTTATAGAAAAAGGACCTAGAACACAAATCTCATATCCAGGTTCACTTACAGGATGGAGTAATCCTATTCCAGGAGCTAATAACCATCCTGGTATAGGTTTATGTGCTTTTTTCAACAGATTTTTCAATATTTTTATTGATTATGCATGTGAGCAAAAATTATATGTGGGTGTAAATATATGTGTGTGTATGTATGTACTGGAGAAGGATTGTTTTTGTCATTTAATATTGTATTTTTTGTGATCTATGGATTTTAATATGTGTAGACATAATTCATTTTAATTATCTATGATATTCTACTCTTTAAATAAGCCAATTTTACATATGCATTCCCCAATGGGCAGTCATTTGTGAGATATTTTCCCAGTATTTTAGTATAACAAAACATCATTTGAAATGGTTTGTAATACTGGGGTTTCTGTAGTATACATGTATGTAGGGAAATTCAGTGAGGGGAGGCTGTACATCTTCAGCTTAACAGATATTTTTAATTGCTCTCCCAGGTGAAATACCAATTTATTTTCCTACTAATGCTTTTGAGAATCACTGCTTTGTTATAGGTGGAAATTAGGTTCTTGCACATAATCAAAAGGAAAGCATTCCAAGGACCCATGCACAAGAGATGGTGGGGTGGCAAGATGGTTTATTTCTGTGGAAATAGAAGCTGTCCGCTGGGTTCCAATGTCCCATGCCTCTGTCCATGGAAGAAATCCAACTGTGTCTTCAGCAAGGGCAAGACAAAAGCCAGTGTCCAGAGTTTCTGCTTTATATTAAATTTCAGTCCTTTGGAGCCTGCAGGTGGCTGCTAAGTAGTGTCATTCCTTATCTTGGTAGTTAGGCTTGTTCCCGGCTACTCCAGTGGTTCAGTTCATGTGGTTGCTGTCCACATGACTGCTAAGGCCATTTGGCCTTGGAGAGAGAATGTGTGAGTGCATGGTGTGAGCATGTTCCTGGGTGGGCAAGAGAGTGAGAGAGCTGAGTCCTTTTGGAGCCCGCACTGTCTGCTTTGGGCCTGTAGCTGCTAGACTCATGTGATCATGTGCTTCCAGGTGGAGAGTGCATGAATGAACAGGAGAGTCCATCACCAGTTATCAAGGTGGGGGAGAGGGAGGGGGAGAGGGGGAAGAGAGAGAGATATTGAGAGACAGATTCTTTGTTCCTCTGGGATTATGTTTGCTTGGGTTTGGGACTGACCAGGTACCCTTTCACAAAAAAACAATCAACTTCCCAGGCTTCCTCCTCAGACTTTAAATAGATTTACCTCTCAACCAATCCCTTCTTTTCCCAGGCTAGACTGGCAGGCCTCTTTGGGCAAGCACCTCCTCCTGCAGCTTTGAACTTCTATTGCACACATGCCTGCCTTCCCCTGCTCCCACCTGGCAATCTGGTACTGGAAGTGGGGAGGGAGGAGTGTTCATCCCCTTGGCAGAGAAATGCCATAACCCCTGGGGTATGAAGCTGTAGCTTCCTGTCTAGTGATCAGGCTTACACTCCCCACCTTATTAGGTCCTTTTCGCTCCCCTTCTCAGTATCTAGGCAAACATCAACAGTAACAGTTTCACCATATTTTTCCCAACACTTGGTAATCCCAGTAACTTCAAGTTCATGATATGTGTTGGTCCATTTATGGAATTTCTGTTACATTCTGATGGTTAACTTGACTCCCCTTATATCAGCACCACACTCGTTGATATAGCTTTATGATTAATATTGATATCAGGTAAGCTAAACACTGCCTTTACTCCTTCAAACAGTATTCCCTACTCTTCATTTATTAGTATGAGTTCATTTCCACTTTGAAACAAAATAAGTTTACTGTGATTCAAAATTAGAAAAATAATTCAGTGGATTGATATGGGTATAACTTCATTCTGAGGAAACAAAATTATTTTCCATAAATATAACCTAAACCACACTCTCTCTTAATAATTTTAAATTTCTCATGTATTTTATATGTTCTCAAGAACATATTGTTCTCAAGAAGTTATGTCATATTTTCTTTCTTGTGTAGCTCAAGTTTCTTCAATATGGTTGACAAGTTTTGCATTCCTGTTCTCTTGCTTTCTCTTTGCCTGAAATGCCGTCATCCTGGCTCACTCTTTACTTACTAAAAGTTAAAGACTATAATGGAGCCTGCATCAAATGCTTCTGCAAAGCCACCTGATAACTGATCCAGAGATTGATTGTTCCCTCCATCAAATTTTTAGAGCATCTACCAGTCACGTGGAATTTATCAAAGTGGGGGACTGTTGCTGAAAGACCCATAGCTTCTTGGAGCTTCAAGAACTAAGCACCTTCCTAGTCCACCCTACAATTTATGTGTGGATCCTCAGTGTGAACTTCCATGCAGACATCCGTGTCTACTCAGTTCCTATAGCCAAGGGACCTCACTTACACAGAGTTAGCCTTTTTAATTTGTGACAGTCTAGTTAGGAAACTCTTTTCTTGTGTATGGGGTCATCTGAACGTTAACCACTTCCTACAACCTCACAATTTTCCCCACATTCACATAGCTCCTATGCTATTTGTTGAATATTATTCTTTATATCAACTCACAACTGCTACTTAAATAAACCTGTGTTTAAATGAAGTTTTATATTGATGTAGTAAATTGGAAAATAGTTCTGTCTGCTAGAAGATAACAGGAAAGATATGGCCAGTTTCACCTACCACAAGGTAGCAGGAAAGATAAATACAGTGAAAACAAAATAAAGTTATTACATCTTAACTAGAAAGATAATGCTTGGCTGAAAACTTCTCTAATAGTTTTTTTTTGGGGGGGTTGGTTAGGAATTAAGAACATGCCTACCATCATGAAAAGGACTTTCTATATGACATGCTAAGAAAGCTTGGAAGCAAACACAAAAGAAGACACTTCCCTTTATATGAATAAAAAATGTTTACTATTGTGTTGATGAACTATCTGAAATGATTACCTTTGTCACTTAAAACAATGACCTTACTACCAGTAATACAAATCTCACATTAGGAGAAGCACAGATTATATTCACTTGCCTAATTGCCTATGGATTTTAGACACAGTGTAGTCTATATTTAAATGTATTTAAAGTGCTTTGTGCTAGGTATTTAGTAAATATTTGTTTGGAAAGTAGTCAAACATGGTTAAGGAAGTGAAAACATCAATAATATCTCCCATGTTAATCTGCAGACCTGAATCTAAAAACTAATTGTTTGCTTATTTCATGGGACTTTAAATATGTTGACTGTTTGAGTTTTAGATTGTCAGTTATTAAAATGGGACTTTTAAGACTCACCTTGATAGAGTGGTGTTGATGAACAAGCGAGGTAACTCGTGAGAAGGAGAAGGGCTGGCTCTGTGCGTGGCCCGTCAACAGTGCGGGGTCCAGCTAAGGAAGAGGGTCCAGGGTTCGGAGGGCGCCTTGTACATTTCTTGCCCTTGCTAACTCCTGCCCCTGGTGGCTCTTGCGGAAACTTCGTAACTCTCCAGGCTTATTTTCTTTAACTGATTTTTTAAAAGGATAATAATAACATCTTCCCTCTCTGGATTGTGGTCAGGACTAAATAACTTAACACTTGGTTGGCATTAATGTATGGTACGTGAAAATCTCCATGCACTTGTTGGCTATTATCATTATTAAATTCCCTTTCTGCCCCTTGAATGAAAGATCAGTCAGTGTTAAATGCACTGTTTCTTTTTAACTGAAAGGGATTCTTTTGTATTTTGTTGTAGAAAATAATTTCAGTAGCTATGAATAAAAATGAATTACTTCATGTTTCTTCATTTTCAGATCACATAGGAGCACTTAGCCTTTTAGTTTGGGGGATAACCAAACAGAGCTGGTAATAAACATACCTGTCTGGAAGGGAGCACCAGCACACTGGTAAACTCCCTGTCTGGGAGGGAGCGCTGAAGTACTGTTAAAATGCAAAATTCTGCAGGTGGCACTAGAACATGCATTAATGTAATTGCACCTTCATACTGCATCATGGAAATAATCTAGTAAATAAACACTGTGTAGTTTATCATTATATCTGCATAATGTTTCAAATGAGTTTTAATATGTGAATTTTTGCTTATTCAAAGAGTTTTATGCATTTTAAACAACCAAGTGATTTTTATTTTTGTTCCTTTTCCTATTCACCCCAACCTATTTTTCAAACTGCTATGTGGAGTATGTAAGAAAGAAAAGAAGGGAATATGTGCATATATAAATGCCTAAATAAATACATAAATAAAGGATGATACTGGCTACTAATATTGTCAGTTATTCTTAGAACCAGCAGTTGACATATTGTTATATGTTTGTTTTATATTCATCTGGTTAAAATCCCTATCTTTGATGTTTCTTGATGGCAAGGCAGGTACTATTAAACCAGTTAAACACAATTTAAAATGATCTCCAACTTATAATATGACCAAGGCCCTTGTAGATCACCAGGTAGAAACCTGAATTAAGTACTGTGGCCTGGAATATAGCTTTTCAGAACTCTGAAGAGAATGCATTTTTACAAAATAAATAATTTTGTTAAATGCAATCAGGAAACAACTTATACATTGTTAGAATTTATACATTTGGAAACGTCTTTTTTAATATTTTTATTGTTGGCACTATTGCAGATGTCCCCTGCCCCCTACTCTGCTCACTTCCACCCCAACCCCTCCCCTCTTCCCTCTGGCTGTTACCTTGCTGCTGTCTGTGTGCGTGGCTCGTGCTGTCTGTGTGTGGGGGTCGTGTGTGCGTGGTCCTTGACTGCTCTCTAACCCTTCTTTCATTCAGCCTCTCCCCTCTGACAGCCCTCAGTCTGTTCCATGTCTCCATGCTTCTGTTTCTGTTTTGTTCATCAGTTTATTTTCTTTATTACATTCCACATATAAGTGAGATTAGATGGTATTTGTCTTACTCTGACTGGTTTATTTCACTGTGCATAATAATCTCCAGGTCCAACCATGCTGTTTCAAAAGGTAAAAGTTCCTTATTTTTTACAGCTTCATAGCATTCCATTGCATAAATGTACCACAGCTTTTTTTATCCATTCCTCTACTGATGGGCGCTTGGGCTGTTTCCAGACCTTGGCTATTGTAAATAACAGTGCCAAAACACAGGGATGCATATATTCTGATTAGTGGTTCAGGATTCTTAGGGTATATTCCCAGAAGTGAAACAATTCTTTGTGAAGCTTTGGAGAAAGCACTTTGTTCACTGCACAGAGGAGTAGAGGAGATGGTCAGATAGGAACATGGTGGCAAGCTCTGTGCAGCCAGCTGATTTTCTGCCCTTGGGACAGGTGTTCATCATGCAGGGGAGGAAAACTAATTGTGTCTACCCTTTTGAGTTCTTGGCCAAGAGCCCTGTAATAAAGGACCGATTACAAGGAAAAAGCAAAATTTATTAACATATATATCTAATGTACGTGTGGGAGATGTACAAGGGAAAATGAGTAACTCCTTGAGTTGACTTAAAATTCATGCTTAAATAACATTTTTAAAATAAAAGGGAAGGGGAGATGTAGGCCTCTTATGGGAGAGTAAATGGTGCTTAGGAGAGGTGAATGGGCCCTGGAAGAAGGGATGAGAGGCGTGATGGGCTATGACAAAGCGTGTCTGGGTGTGATGTCAATTTCCAGTCTCTTCTTCCATGACATGAGTCAGACCTCTCTGGTTGATAACACTCCTGGGGAGGGGATCTATGACAGTTGTGTGACTTTGGAGGATCAGTCTTTAGGTACTTAAGGGAGCTCAGAGAAAGCTTCTCCCTGCATTTCCTTTTTTTCAAGTGCTTACAACTCAGAGCAATCAATATGGCAAAGTGGAGTATGCAGCATAGTCTGCTACCCTTCATAAGCTAAGAAAAGAAACAGCCATAAACAACAGAAAAGAGTAGAAGGAAGAGGACAACATATACATTCTCCTTAAAGCTCTTCAGCTAACAGGAACCATCCGTTAATGTCTAGTTTCTTGATGCTAGCACTGAGAACAAGCTGATATGTCATATACCAAAAAAAAAGGTATGTTTAGTCCTTTTCTCTTTTTGTTTTCCACCTCTGGTGGAAAGGCAGAGTATACTCATGATCCACATGGGCCCCACCCAGGCTAGTGTGAGTAATGATAAATGTGGCATCCATTTTTTTCTCTGGTTCCTGTTCTTATGTACATCCCGACTAAGGTGCAACAGGGGCAGAGTTGAAGGATCAGAGTCCTTCATGATGACCGTTCTTGTTTTTGCATCCTTCTGTCATGCAACTGGGAACTGAACTGGTCTGCATTTCCTCTCTGCCCTTGACTTATTACATAAAGAGTGGGCCATAACATTTATTTATTTATTTATTTATTCATTCATTCATTCATTCATTCATTTTTAAAAAGCAAGGAAGAAAGAGAGGAAGAGAAACGTCAATGTGTGGTTGCTTCTTGCATGGCCCACCCTGGGGACCTGGCCCGCAACCCTGGTATGTACCCTGACTGGGAATCGAACTGGCAACCCTTTGGTTTGCAGCCCATGCTCAGTCCACTGAGCTATACCAGCCAGGGCAAGAGTGGGCCATATCTTTTTTATCCGTGTTAAAACCTAAACAATTCAAGAGAGTTGAAGTCTAATTGTTGGCCTAACTGCTCTGTCTTCATTCAGGTAGTCAACATACAGTTATGCTAGGAGAAAAAAAACTTGCTTTGGCTTAGTGAGGTTGATCTTTACAAGGTTGTCTTCGTTTAATTCCTCAAAAGCAGAAAATTCTATGGTAAAATATATTATTTACGAATCTTCTATTTTCCTCATCTCTCAAAAATAAGATAACCAAAAACAACACTGTTTTTAGGAGTTTATTACACCTTAGAAAAACTTACATCAAGGCAAATTTGACTATGCTATAGATGATTTAAATTAATCTGATAAAATGTTACTAAGTTTGTCAAAGAGGGAAAAATGACTTTCAATAGAGTAACTATTTTTTTAATTTGTTTGCAAATTTTTTCACACAGTGACATTCTTCAGTGAATCATCAAGACTCTGGAAACCATACTCTCTACCCGCCTTGTTCTCACTGAGTTTTTCCACTTGCTGTTAAAATCCAATAATCCTCAGTCTTTCTCTGATTCTTTTTGTTATCATTTTTCCTTAAACATGCTTTCCTGTTGCTCTTTATTCCTGTAAGTAGTGTGGGTTTCCCACTTGCCCAGTGAAGCACCCCAGCTGTGTTTCTGGCAGATTTGTTTTTCCTTAAAGATTTTTCCTTTTCCCCGCTGTGCGCGTGCAACAGCGCTTGCCAGCGGCCTTACCCTGCTCACAATCTCAGTGTGTGCGGTCCTCATGATCGTGTGTGTTTCCTCTCCGGGAGCTGATATTCCTCTGAGTGGGCAAAAGACTTCTTTACTTCCTTCAAAACGGCTTTAGTGGTTACGTTGTTCTATTAATATCACAGGAGAGGAACCGAGCATTGAGTTCCTTCAATGTTAGGAAACTAAATTGAAGTGTGTGCCTTATAAAGGTCAGAAATTGTGATTGAGCTTTCATTCAATTAAATACTGAAGAATTACTTTCTGTATAAAAATGCTTCATTTTTGAGCACACAAAATAAGCTCAGAGTGACTACTGGGTCACTGAAAAATCTTTCTTTAAATGGCCATGTTTTTATATAACGTTTATTCGTCTAGGAATATGTGTCCCTTTTTAATGTCTCTTCAGTTCCTTTCTCTGTCAGGCTTGGCTAGAATCCTCTTCCATTTCCTATCTCAAGAGGCAGCCCATTTGACTCAGATAATATCTTTCATCATTCTTGAAATTCAGTTGCTAGGTTGCCTGTTTTCTAGGCTATAAAACCTGATTATAGCACTTTCCATAAACCGACTGGAAAAAAACATGCACTCCAAATAGACAGTTTTCTTAAATAGCAAACTGTAACTATAGTCATGTTGGAATGTGCCTTTGAGAATTAAATGCCACAGAGAGGGGAAGCCTCTATTGCCATGGAAAGTGGACTTTGCCGTATTGTTTTCAATCTCTCTCAACATTAGTAGCTGTTCAGAGGCTCACTTTCTGAGAACAGGGAAAAAAAAAAGCCTTTATGCTGTCTAAAGTTCATACCATATCATTTGGACACTTCAACCATTTTGTTTTTAAATTTATATTTCAATCATATTTTTAAATATATTCCAATAGAAATACTTATACAGCATTTAAGTAGGAAACCATTAGCTAAGGGTAGATGATCAATTTTAAAATGAGTGTTTTTACCATTTAAAATGAAAAAGGCACTTTAACACCCCACTTTTCTATCCCCATATTGCTCTTACATAAGTCAGGGTAGTATTCATTTGAGAATTGAGGAAACTGGGGCAGAGAAGAGCTAAGGGAGTCGCCCTGGGAGTGTAGAAGGAAGAACCGGGCTGGGATGGCCATTTGGCAAATCAGAAACTGCCTTTAGTCTAATGTGCTCCATCCCTTGTCTGAACAAATAATAGGCCACTGTTGTGTTAAATCTACATAAGCAACACAATGAACAGTAAAGCCAATGTGATTTACCACTTCTTCTAGAATGTGGCTACTCTCAGTGAGAAGGTTAAGGGGTTTTGGAGCCAAGATTCGATTTTTATGGTCACAAGGGTGGCACATACTGCTGCTTAAGTGTGCCCAGTGCTAGCTCCATAATCAGAAAATAAAATCAATTTTTCCAGTCGTCTAGCTCATTTTCCAGGAGACACATGCTTCTCTTTTATATCCTTATTTTCCATAACATGAAACACAGGGAGCAGGGCTAAGCAGAAATTAGATGCTCAATTTATATTTTAATATTATAAAGAATCAATTAGTGAGTAAAATAACAAGTAATTCATTATTTCCTTCCAGTCTTTGTGCTTATATCTCTGCATTATATCCAGTATTTATATAAGTAGTATTGTAAAAATGGTTAAATGTCATATTTAAAAATCATTTATAGTAATTATATCACTTCTGATATAAAAGCGGGTTCTCTTTACAGCTTTGTCATCACATTGGCAATTTAGTGGTAAAATTATCTGGACTTCAGATAACAGGTTCTCAAAACCTTGGCTTGTACTAACTTTCAAATGTCCACAAGCTTTTGTGTAAAATTGGACAGTCTATTCTTACTAAAACTTATTTTTTAAAAAAAACTGTGCTCCACAATTCACCTCCAAACTTCTCAGCTTGCTGCCATTTCAAAGTTGTTCAAATTCCCTCCCTTGTAGGGCAACGAGGATACAGACCTGGGATGGGGTCAGTCGGTCTTCCTTTCACACAACATTTCTTCCTCCGAAACATGAAACAGGGCATTGCATTAATAGCTCTTAGGTTTAACCAACAAAAATTTAAAACATATGCATTATAATCTTCCTTCACTTCTTATTTTCCCCCCTATTCTCACAAATAGTGCAGAGGTGGAGTTTTCTTTAGCTTTCCCTATCCATCTGGGAAGATCTTACGTCTGATTATACTCACACACGCCCTCCTTTCTCCATCCCTATCTTAGAAAATAACTAATAAAACCTCACTCAAAGGGGGGAAAGAGTGTTGGGGTCAGTAAGGAGAAGATGGCACTTTCACATACTGGTGTTCTAGGTGTCAGACACTGAAATCCAAATGGAATGAATCTGTGGTAATGGAGCGCACTTGAAGATGAGTGCTGTGGAGGAGGTGAGTCTTGGTGCCACCTGTCCCCCCATCAGGCACCTGAAAACTTTAACCACAGCACAGCTACTGTCAGCTTCACATATGCCGATGTGAATTCCCCAGGTCAGAATTCTAGTGTATGAGGTCTAGAACTGGTCTCGTTGGATTATAATAATAACAACTTGTTTGTTACCCCTACTTGTGGAATCCAGACGCCTGAGTAATTTGTCATTATCCTTAGCTGCTCCACCACCACACTGCGGAGAATGCAGCTCTACAGCCCTAGAGCCCAGCTCCATCGCCTCGACAGTGGGCCCCGTGGTTAACTGTCCTCATTTCCTTTCCCTTCTCTGTCTCATATCCTGTGTGTAGACATGCACTGGCCCCGATTTAATACACCAACAGCAGAACCTGTGCTCTTGTAGGAAATCCCATTTTTGCTCTTCTTTACCCCTCAGAGAATGGTCCATAAACTCACTCTGCACTTCATTTTCATTTTCCAGTTAGCCCACTCTAATTAGGTCTTCAAGTACTCAAAGATTTTTTGTTTACTTTTCTTCTTAGAAGACTTTCAACATTTCTCATCTCAGGTGCCCTGTTTATGAGGCGTTCTATCTTTATCACATTTAAAGTAGCCCCATTATATTACCTTGCCTATTATCTTCATAGACTCTATCATTATTCAATATTATATTGCTTGTATAATATATATATTATATTGTATTTATTTTATTATTTACATAATGTATTTCTTAATATCTTTAATTTTTATATTATTGTATTTGTTATATTAATTTGTGTGTTGTGGCCGTCAGAGTAGGCTACTATTTGATATGTTATTTTTCCATTCATTTATTGTGTTTTCCCCAAATATCTGAAATTCGTGAGTGTAACACTCTTGAACTTTACCTGCACACAGTTGTCACTAAGTACATATTTTATCAAGTGAAGACCCACTTTTGCCTAGTCTCACTTACTATGCCCTACTCAGAATATGAATACATACACGCACAATAATGCCAGCTATATTGGAATAATTAGTATATTTCTTTGGCCTCAGTATTTATACTGTTGTCTCCTCCTGTGAGGTACGGGAGTAATAACAAATGTTCTCTGCTACTCTAGTTAATATCTCTGCCATTCCATCCACTCAGCAGGCTTCACCAGAATGTCCCAAAGTTAGATGATCAATGATGAACTGTGTTTAGGTTGTTCCAGAATATTTCATTCCCTTCTAGTCTTTATTTGCTATGTTATTAAATTTACTGAACAAAATGGACCTTTCTGAAAATCAGATTTCTATATCTTTGGAGAAAAATGTTGAAAATTATACAAAGTCTAATTCTATTTTCCCATACCTCTCTCATTTAACCACATAATATCTTGTTGGAAATTTTATTCACATTATCAGAATTTTAAAAGTATATTTTTTCATATAGAAAGCACAAAGTCCAAATTTAAATCAGCCCTTACCTGAATTACAAGGGGTTATAAGTAAGTCCATTTATCTTATTGTGAATGTTGATAATCATTTTGATCCAAGAAGATGAAGACTTTCTTGCTATTACCTAAGAAATATATTTTAGAAGTTATTTGATTCTAATGAATGCTTTGTCAGTGTAAAATATGGTATGAAACAGAATTGCAAAAGTAAGATGAAGAGTGTCCTGATTACTTTAAGCAGCCAGGAGGAGTGTGTGCAACCTTGAAAACCAAAGGAATTCCAAAGAAAGTTTTTGGAGGGTATTGAATTCATGTTGCAGATGGGGTAGAAAGGACTAAGCCAGAGAGATATCTCCGTACAGGTTATTTTCCTCAGGAGACTGTGATCATCTTGTTCTTGTCCACGAGACCTACTTAGCTGTTCGGAGAAAATAAGTATCTCTGCAGTTGTAGGTTTGTTTGATAGATTCCCTTAGAATAACAATACCACTTAGCGAAACAATTTTCTGTATTAATTATAGAAATCTCATAATGTCAACCAAGATATTTAGAATATTTGAAAAGGGATCAACATATAATATTTTAGGCAAAGGTTTTAAAAGTTTCCAGTTGAGGATTGTTTGCTTAGTCTTCTAGAGCAGGGGTGTCAAACTCATTTTCGCCAGGGGCCACATCAGCCTCGCGGTTGCTTTCAAAGGGAATGTAATTTTAACTCCTTAATAGTTAAGGAGTAGTCACATTTATACAGTCCTAAAATTACATTTGGCCCTTTGAAGGCTACCTCAAGGCTGATGTGGCCCCAGGTGAAAGTGAGCTTGACACCACTGTTCTAGAGTTAGATGCTGGTCTTCTTTGGCAGTACCAGCCTGCACTATAACACCTACCAAAAGCTTTTGTGATCATGAAAAACAATCTGTGAGATGTAAGAAATAAAGATTTTTTTAAAGAAAACTCTTTGCAGCTTACATGCTCTAAGGTATTTTGTGATGAAGATGGTATATAAGGTAATAATGTTAAACTCGTCTTTAAGGTGAGGTAATAAAAATAGCTTTCATTAAATAACAATTTTTTCATGTTTTCTTGACATCCTTTTCTCTTGGCCTTTTGTTATCCAATTTGCTCTTCAAAATTGTTAGAGGCATTTATTATGTTTACTGAATCTCTTGCTTTTCAAAAAAAAAAAAGAAAAAGAGAGAGAGAGAGAGACTCCTGAGAGAAATAGCTACTGTTAGGGTTAGGCAAACGTGGCCAAAAATAAAATATATCTTACAGACATAGCAACTAGTTAAATAGTTCTAAAACACTAACGATAATATGTTGCGGGAATTTATAACATTTGAACTATTTTTAATTACATGAATTAACTAATTTTAATTATATAACCATAATTATCTAAGCACTCAATACCTATTATTCTTAGGTATGTTGTATCTTTTGATTAAAAATATGTAGATTTTAATTTTGAATGCTTTTCCCTCTCTTTCCCCTTTTGTTTCCCAGATGACACGAGAACAGTACATACTAGCAACACAGCAGAATAACCTGCCCAGGGCTGAGAATGCACAACTGTACCCGGTGGGAATTTATGGATGGCGAAAGAGGTGCTTATACTTCTTTGTCCTTCTGCTGTTGGTTACCATGATAGTTAACTTAGCCATGACCATATGGATATTGAAAGTGATGAATTTCACTGTGGTAAGTACCACCATGAATTTATTTCACATCTATTGCTTTTTGGTTCAAAGACAATACAACTTTATTTTATTTTATTTTTTTAGTTGAAAGATATTCATCTAAAGTTTTACATTTGGTGTGTCTTGAAATTCCAAAGGCTTTCATATATTGTTTTAAGATGTATTCTATATGTGTATTCATGAAACACTTCTGATATAGTATTACTACCTGCCATTTTAGTGTGGGAAATCTAGATAATGAGATAGCACAGCACATTGATTCATCAGAAATTTAGAAAACTTTTAGCCAATACACAGGAACTATTGCTTGCTCTACCTGGGAATCTAAGAAATGAGTCAGACATTTCACAGTAAAATTGGATGATATTTCACAGCAAATTAATACCAGAAATCAAAAGTCCCTTTGAAATACTGTGTATAGAGCATTTGGCTCCCTATACCTGCTTTCTATATAGCAAACTACATGATCAAATCTAACCCTTGGAATTTGGCCTGGGCTGCGTGAACCAATATGTATAATTGTCGTCGGATGGTAAGCTCATTCTTTTGGAGCACAGATGTGATAAATAGAAGGGAAAAACAGAAATTGAATCAAGTTTTTATGAAAATTAACCATAGTAAGACAATTTTATAATTTACCGATGAATTTGGAATATGTACAATAAACCTAGTAGCATGGCTTATCTGGAAAAATTAGCTGCTTCAGCAAAGTCTAGCTTAGCTCATTACATATTTCCTGTTTAAATTCTTAAACTTCTCTACTCTGCTTTTGAACTTTTTGGTTTTTACTTAGAGACACATATCTTCATATCCAGGCAGGTGTCTCTCACTTGCCGACCAAACCACTGTTACTCTTTAAAACTCTGCATCCTCAGGGGCAAGTGTAAAGTGGGCCATTTAACTTCACTGACCTTCCTATATTGGATTTCATAAAAAAAAAAAAAAAAACACAACTCTGCTGTGTATTGATTTAGGAAGAGTAGTTTTGTTTGTTTGTTTGCTTTTTTCCGACTTGACTAACATGTATCTCTGACTTTAAACACAGCCTCAGTAGGAAAAGTGAGCCTGCCTCCATCTGTCCACAGTGGAGAGCACTGGGGTTAGGTGCAGGAGGAGCCTGAGAGGGCAGGCGGCCTGACTTTCCAGAGAGGATAAACCATGTCTGTGCAAATCATGGTAAAACAGCATATGCTCAGAGAGAGCTGCAGGCTGAGCAAGGGTTCCATTTTATCCAATATAGTGCAGATTTTTGAAAGGCATTCATCAAAAAAGAAATGAAAGAGAAAGGATGGGCAGGAATCAATATGTTCTAGGATTTGAGAAATTACCTGCATCCTAGATATGGATGCCTGTTCAGGGTCATTGATCCAGGCCTCTGGGCCTGCAGGTGACAGGAGGTGGAATTGAGGGCCACTAGGCCAGTTACTGTTTCATGAGACCCTCTGATAATACATCTGAACCATTCCTTTGTCTCAAGAGTTGGCCCCGTCAGTCCCATCCCCTGCTCTTCCCTCTACACACACTTGGAAATCTTTTGCCACAAATGTCCAGAATTGTACCCCTAAGCCTTTTTGTTCCTCTGAGCTCTGCTCCTCCCTTCTCTTCCTGGTGTCCAAGCTTCGTTAATGATTTATTTATCACATTAGTAGGGGCACTGTGTATAACCCTGCGGACTCTTTTACGCTGTCGTAGCCATCTGTCAAACTTGCAGTTGCTGACAGCAGTTTTTCAACCTCATTTTCTTAATTTTAAAAAAAATTAAAAAGAAATAAAGAGCAGAATTTTCTCCAAGTTTTGAAAGTTTGAGGATTCAATTTCCTCTACCAAAAGACATCTTTCAAAAGCTCATGAAAGATGTGATCAACTCTCACCTCGGGGAGTCTTGATTCTATCCCGTGACCAGGCCACAGGTTTTCAGATTCAAGCCGTGAGAGCACCTCATGCATATTTAAATTAATTAGGAAAATAGACTTAAATGCATAATTACATGGCTGCATGCATGGGGCTCCCAATATCTTGCCCCATGCTGAGGTCAAGGCTAGATAAGCCATTCAAGGAAAATAATTGAAACAATCACCTTTGTCCTCAGGATCCGCACAGGCCTCAGGGTTTCTGTCGCGTATGGAGCTATCTAATTTGAACCTCAGCTGGCAAAATAGTAAATGTCATCATATTCCTGGTGATAATGAAAAAGAGTTTATTTCCATAGGAGGCTCGATATTTATATACATGCATTAAATTTGGAGCATATCTTACTTATTTTGAAATTACAATTCTACTGTTTCATAATCAGAATAGAAGACTAACCTTCCTTCAGCCATGTAATCTATTTGCATATAGCTGAAATGAAAGGAAAGATGAAATTGTAGTTATTGCATCAAGGTAATCTTTGTAAAGTAACATATCCCCTATACAACGCAGTAATTCATAATCGTTCAAAGAAATTCAAAATTACTCCAATAGTTGCAGAATTGAGCAATTCTCAATATTACAGATCAGATTAAGTTGTATATACTTGAAAAGTGTGAAATAATTTGTAATCCTCTCACATTGGAGTAGTAAAAAAAATCAGTCTTATGTTTTCCCTGGTCCATTATGACTATATCCATCTCTAGAGTGACTACCAAACTACCTGCTATAATACAGTAGGAACTAGTAAATGATGTGTAAATTGTTTGGGGATTATTATGGATCTGCACAAAATGTATATCATTTTTATTTTAAGTGTTGCCATCCAATGCATAAAAATATGGGGCTGTTAACATCTTTTATTTGAGCAAACTGGGCATGTTATTGTTATTAAAATATTGTGTTTTCAACACAGCAAAGGTAGCTGCCACCCTGTTTTATAGTACTTTTTGGAGCCCATCATTATGATCAGTATTATGCATGACCTGTAGGGTTATTGTGATTTTATTTTGTTTCTCATTTTGTGGAAAATAAAATCACTCTACTATTGAGATATTCATCTGCAGAGAATCAACACAAAGGAAATGACTTATACAACAGGGTGAAAGACTTTATTATTTTAAAAATGTTTTCCTAGTTTCCTTTTTTATTGTATTTTTCCATTACCATTTATCCCCCTTTTACCTTCTTCTGCCTCCACCCATCTCCCTTTCTTCACAGTCCCCACTCTGTTCTCCACGCCCATGCTTCCTTTTTCTTTTTTTGCTTGATCCTTCCACCCTCTAACAACTCCCCCAGAGCTGTCATTCTGCTCTCTATCTACGAGTCTGTCTCTATTTGCTTGTTACTCAGTTTGTTCATTAGATTCCACATATGAGTGAAATTATATGATATTTATCTTCTTCTGACTGGCTGACTTCACCTAGCATAATGTTCTCCACCCATGTTGTTGCCAAGGGTAAAATGTTTTTCTTATTTATGGCCAAGTAGTATTCCATTGTGTAAATGTCCCATACTCATCTACTGATGGACGCTTGAGCTGTTTCCAAATCTTGGCAATTGTAAATAACGCTGCAATGAACATAAGGGTGCTTACATTTTTTCAAATTAGTGTTTTGGGTTTCTTTGGTTAAATTCCCAGAAGTAGAATGAATCGCTGGGTCATAAGGCTATGAAATAAATCCATGCCTTTATATTCAATTAATATTTGATAAAGGAAGTAAGCACATACAATGGGCTAAAGAGAGTTTATTCAATAAATAGTGGTAGGAAAATTGGATAGGTACATGCAGAAAAATGAAACTAGACCACCTTCTTATGCCACACACAAGAACAAATTCAAAATTGGATCAAAGACTTAAATGTTAGACTCAAAACCAGAAACATCCTAAATAAAATCATAGGCAGTAAAATCTTGGACTTCATAGCAATATTTTTTTTTCTGATGTATTTCCTTAGGCAAAGGAAATAAAAGACTTTAGATACAAACAATAATTTCCTGGTTATGAGAGTTGATGAATATAGGAATAAGTTGAAGAGAGAGACTTCAAAAGCCCATTCTCCCTCAATCAGTATAACTCAAGCACATGTTTTTGCTGCTGTTACTGTTATTGTTGTTGCTGTTGTCATTGTCATTGTCATTGTTCTATGATTGGTTGGTATATCTTTGTGGCTCAACGTGAATGGACAAGTCCAGCAGAGCTATCAAAGTGAGGCATTCTGTGAGACAATATTCTTTCCTTGTCTCAAGTGCCTTTTCTAAGTAGGTAAGTTCTGTATTTGAAAATTGAAAATTAATATAATATTTAAGTGTTCATTTTAATCACAAGAGTACCAAGTAAAGGTCAGTGGCATTCAAGGACATCTTAATTTGATTAGAAATGTTAGCTGGCCATCAGAAGAAAGAATGGAAACTGAAGTGCCATTTATTAAGCAAAGAAGGAGAGGAAATTCATGCATGTTGTGACTAAGACGTCAGGGATACCCAGATGTGGGTAATAATTGAAACACATATTTCAACAAATTGGAAAAAATTTCTTAGAGACTTGTTTGATCAGTAGAATGAATGTTGGCTGAAAAGCAATCCCAGAACCTTCCAGATATTGCTGGAGGTCACTCAACATTTTCTCCATTTGGTCACTCAGCACCTGTAATGACATGCGAACAGTCTTATTAAGTCCCTGGGTAGTTTTATTCTTGTTTAATTTCTTGCTATTGTGTTGTAGTCTCCCTGCATATCACTCTAATCATGGGATCCTAGTTACATTCTTTCAATCTGACATAAATTTATTAATTAATTCATCAAGACCATGACACACCATAATGAACACATAAACACAAACATATATATGCATATACACATATGTACCTTAAGGATACCTAAGTTTATTTTATGTCTAAAAATCAGAATATATAAGAGAGGTTCTTATGCAGTCACTTTGGTTTCTTTACTTGCCGCTTGCTTTTCTTCATTTCAAATATATTACCTAATTGCAATTACACGTCTACAATACTGCCTGCCCCTTTAAGGCATTTTTCTGTTTATAGCTGTTGTCTGTAGAGTCACTAATACTTTTTATCATACCTTTTTTCTTTTAGTGTACCTTTCTAAAGGAGAGAGCACATGCATTATATCCGGTGTCTGCTATCTAACTATTTTAAGTTAAAATTTTAAAAAGTTAATTTGGAGGGAATATGGAATAAAGAAACACTTTCTAAGTCTGAAATCCTGGGCTTTCTTTACTACTTTGGTAAATGAAGAATCACAAATTCTCATTTCACTCTTGTGAATATTTCTTCTTTTTATCTTTTACTACTAACCCGCTGATATATTATCCATAGCTGCATCGGTCGACCTGTGTCATCTAAACTATGTTCGCAACACGCTGTCATTGGTTAGCATGTCCATCCAAAATCTGTTAAGGGCACAGCTTTCTCCATTTTACTCTCTAATAGGACCAATATATGAGAATGAACTTGTCTGTCTCTGTGTATCCAGCCACTTCACGTGTATATATCGAAGCTGTGTCTTCATTCCAAATGCATTTTATTTCTTACGCAGAATCTAAGGATATAGCCAGACATATATGAAGCTTAAACATCAAATAGCCATATTTCATGAACTTTAATAACTTTTCTCCTCTCCTTATTCATCACAAAATAGTTTCTCTTTGTATAATCTTGTTTCTTGCCTGGCCCCTCACACCCACTCCACCCACATATAGAATGTAAGCTCCACAAGGCCCAGGGTTTTGACACCTGCTCCACCAGTATATTTCTGAGACAGAGGACAGGCGGTTCTGTGGTCTCTGCAGTGCCATTTATTAAAGTCTACATTGAAAATGCAGTTTTTTGTTCTGAACATTAAGTTTGATAATCCCTGGCAATCCCTGCATTTAAGAGCTAACACATGCCAAGGAGACAGATCCAATCTTGATTATCGGTATGAGGAGTACAGAGAGCTGCCATTATTAACACTTCTATTGCTTTATCATCATATGAAATAACATGCATATGCTATATATTGAAGGCATAAATAATAACAGTGATAATAAACACTAAACTGTACACCTGTGACATCATAACCCAGATGGAAAAATAAAGTTTCCCAGTACTACCAAGTCCATCGAGAAAACCAGAGTCCTGACTGCTTCTCGTGCTTCTGTTTAGTGTCGTTTGTGTATGTTACTGTTCAACATTATGTTTGTGACATGTGTTCCTGTTAATGTGTGTAGCTGCAATTTACTTACTGCTATAAATTTCATGTAATGAACATGCCTGATTTATTTATCTATCCATTCTCCTTTTGATGTGTTTCCACTCTGTTGTTGTTGCTTAAATTGCTCTCACAAACAATGCCTCTATGAACGTTCTAGTATATTGATAATCGTAGTTGCATATATACAATAGTTTCTCTAGATTCTTAAGTCTAAAGTATATGTCTAGAGGTATTGACTTCCAAGATCAATTATTCTCCTAAGTGGTGGAATCAATTTTTACTACCACCAGCAACTTGTGAGAGTTCCTTTTTTCTCTGTAACTGTTAACACAGAATTACCAGCTAAAATAACTTCTCCCTGATGAGCCACAAATCTCACAGCCAGCTCTCTCAGGAAGATCTTCTTATTTATTGATTTGTTTGTTTGGGTGCTCTGTATCTTATCTTTATTCATATATTGTATCTCGATGATAGGACTTACTGTAGTAAATATTAAATATATAATTATGGTTCATCTAAATATATATTTTTCCCTCCACCAACTTTCCTCTAGTCTCATTTAATGTGGGGACTCCTAAAGGAGAAGAAGCTGTTGTTGTTGCCTTACTTATCTTGGTGTCTTGTCCAAAAACATAATAAATGTTATGTTATTTTTAGTCGACTTTATCATTTTAAATTATCGAGATTCGCTTTTGGTAGAGGGAGCCTCAAATTTAATATCTTAAAATGTCCACCTCTTTTCTCTGTAAAACTGCTTCAGATTCCAATTGGTTTCTGTTTTTATGTCATGGGCATTTGTTTTTAGCTGAAATCTCACCTTACCTTGTTAACGGTGTGACAACCCTCAAGTCCTTTCACGATGTTCAGCAGGGTGACAAGCTTCCCCTAATAGGGGAAGCATAGAACTCTTTCTCCCAAATCCCAAAGCACTGAGGTACAATAGGTTTTCAGTGAAAAAATACAGTCCTTTCAAGTGCTAGTTACTAACTCTGACTGACTCCTTCAGTAATATGTACAATCAAATCTGGGTTATTTTTTATTTTTCACACACACACACCCTTGGATTTTATGTAAAAACATTATTTTCCTGCTTCACCTTCCTTTAGGCAAGATCAGTTGCTAATTAAGAGGTGCCACAGGCTGCCAATTACTTGCAAATAACCATCAAATCCAGGATCCTCTGTGCCACCGCTTTTCACAGTCCCCCTAGAAAAATCAGTCTGGCCTTCAGGAGTGAGAGAAAATAACTGTTTCCTGACTTGCAGCATCCCTGGTGAGAGCGCTCCCCACTGCAGAGCTTCAGCCTGTCCGCCACAATCACTCGTAACTTCCCCAAATGCCTCTTCATTTAACAAGTCAAGTCAATGAAATATTAAGATTTTCTACAGAAGTCCGTTGACCCAACTTGGTCAACGGATCTTGTTTGGCATACTTGTGATTTTCTGAATTTATTTTTAAAAAATGAAATGAAAGACACACATACAACAAATTAAGCCCCCACTGATTTTAATTTATTCCCCAATTTACTGAAAGAAGATGAAAGGGATCAATAACAGCAGAAACTAGAAATAGAGAGGAATTTTATTCAAAGTAAGAGATGAGGGTTTTAAATTGCATTTCTTATATCATTGTTGTAAAACATGAACTGAAACTTATATTCTTTAAAAAGTTCTGAACCTCATACTGTTTCTAATAAGTATTTATTCTTCCCCCAAATCCACAAACATATCAGGCTGTATTTTGTGAATACAACAATTTACAAACATAAAATGAGTTCATTTTTATATTCGTAAATATTATATTACCAGGGAAAATGCTTGAGTCTCCACTAGCTGTTATTGAGGAATTTTCCTGTACAAGATTCTTGTCAGTGTCAAGGTTTCCTTGGATTGCTGGTCCACCTCTCATCATCCATCCAGCAGTGGACTGTTGGGTCCACATCCTGGTTTTACTGTTCATTAGCTGTATGTTTCTTAGGGCAAGTTATTTACATTGTGGCTGTTTACTACTCTGTAGAATGAGTGAAATATTATTCTTTATTATATTAGATTGTTGTAGAAATCAAAATAATTAAGATAGTGAAAAATTCTAGAAGTGTCTGGCATATCTTAACAGCTCTCTAAGAGTTGCTATTATTACTCTTAATTATTTTCTGGTGTTCCAACTTCACAGATGTTCCAACTTCACAGTTGTTCCAGACATCCTGTGAATTAACTCGAATCGTATAAAGTTGAGGATAAAATAGTCCTAGACACAAAAGGATCTTAATATATGTGTATTAAAAAATAAACTGTTAGTAGGTGAGGGCGTTTATAATCATGTTCATCCTAACGATATGTGTGAAGGTTAAAAGCATGAGCCTTGGGGCTAGGCAGCCAGCTGCACTTTCTGGCTCAACGATGGCCATTTGGCAACGTGACCTTGTGTGAGGTATGTAACCTCTTGGACTCCACCCAGTTTCTTCATCTGTGACAGGGCCAAAGACTGACCCATAGAGATATTCGAAGTACTAAGTGACTGAGCACTTATAAAAGTGCTTGAACTTGAACCTCACAGGAAGCACTCAGTTGGTGCCAGTTGTGTGTAATGACAAATGTGATTTCCATTCATTATTAGCTGTTCATGATTAAAATGATTTTATAGGATACATTTTATCACAGCAAATGTATTGTTTCCATGGGATGACGAAGGGATCACGAAGGTTGCCTTTGAAATTCTAGTTTGATGCTGAGATACAAAGCAGGCTACCTAAAACTTCTAAGAGAGCAGTTCAGCTGTCAAAGCCATCATCATTTTCATGACCCTCAGCAGTTTATTTTCATAACCTGCCTACCTGAAAGTGAACCTACTGGCCTGTCTGAACGAGAGAGCTCATTTTCCAGAAAGTGCTAGCCTCTTCTCTAAACCATTTTGAAAAATGTAGTGCTAAAAAAAATGACAGAATGATAGGGGGGGATTTCCATTTTTGATCCTAAATGGTTCAATATTCTTTAATGTTCTGGTTTTAAATTATTACTGGGTGGAGATCTCGGCATCTGAATTATGTTTACGGTATCCTAAATTATGTTTACGGTATCCTAAATTATAACCCTTCGGCTCTAACTCTTTAGTAGTTATGGGATTGCTGTTTACAGTTTTTATTTAGCATGTAGTTTATATTTGGCAAGATTATGTTCCTTAAAGACCTGACCTTCTAGACTTTCCCAACAACCCTTCAGAGTAAATATGATCCCCTTTGGCAACTAAAGACATGACAGGGAGGCTCAGGAAAGTTAAATGTGCTTCCTTAGGGCACCCTGGTGAGCAGAGCTGGGTACAGTTTTAAAACTCACGCCTTTTCTACCACTTGTTATTGCAGTAATGTTAGTAAAGTTAATTTAAATAAGTTCAATATTTTTTCATAAGTGACTTACTTCCCTGTAGAGCTCAGTACATTCAAACCCCACCCTTAAGTATCTACCTGTGATATCACTGCTTTTTACTTATGTTTCAAATTTGTTGGACCAGAGTTACCTCCCTCCCCTCACCTATGGTTAATGTGGCGGAGGACTGTACCCCATGTATCATGGTCAGTGAGGAATCAGACCAGTGAAAATTTCTCTCCGCATTCCAGGCATGACTACACTTTTGAGTTTGGAAGAGTGGACATTGGACTTTAATTTCTGGGTGGAGCACTGACACTCATTATAAAACAGGCAGTGGTTTTCATAAAAGCTATTTGACCCTTACCATCCCCATCTATTCACTGTCCTGGTTAAACTATATTTTGCTGAGGAGTTACTATTTCACCATCATAACATACCAAACTGAAAGTGATTTAGGATCAGAGCTTTTGTCCACATTCTTGGGCTGCCATGTCCCTTTTCCCAGTGAATTCTTCAGTGGGTAACTCACGGTGCCCACCCCACACGCTCAGGCGGGACCCACCTCTGGTGGCACGCCAGCCACCCCACAGTGAGTGCCCTCAGTGGGAGCCTGCCAGCTGGAGAAGCATCAGGCCCGCCCCACCCTCAGTGTGCTGCATGTGGATTTATTACAGAGTTTATGGGAGAGAATGATATAGTTAATGTTGCAAGACTGCTTCCATTATAACTCTCTGTCTGCACCTACTCATAATTTTCTGACAAATTGTCCCTCTCAGATGAAATCTTTCATGCTTAGTCCTAGCCCAGCAGTACATTTTCTTCCTTTGACTTTAAAAAGAAAAATTTAGTCATTTTTGTCCAAGTTCAGACCAGCACCAAGGGGTAGTTCATTCATTTTACTGAAATAAACCACAAAAATGGTGGCATTAGGTAAATCACAAACTATAGAATATGCAAAAAGGAGTACATTAGAATATTACATATTCCACAGGAGAAAGTAAAAGATTAAGAAAATTAGCCATTGGCCCTGGCTGGTGTGGCTCAGTGGATTGAGCACCAGCCTGCAAACCAAAGGGTCTCTGATTCAATTCCCAGTCAGGGCACAGGCCAGGTCCCCAGTAGGGTACGCATGAGAGGCAACCACACATTGATGTTTCTCTTCCTCTTTCTCCCTCCCTTTCTCTAAAAATTAATAAATAAAATCTTTATAAAAAGAAATTAGTCACTGAATAATAAATTATAAAAAAACTTGTTAGTTCACATGTTTTAAAATATTTTTATTTTTTAATTAGTTGACATATGATATGAAATATTTTTTAAAAAGCCTTGCCCTCTTTTATGTAACTGAAAAGTGTCTAAGTTAATATTTGAATATTTGTTTATCTGAAACAGCAGACCAAATTTGCTCCAGCTACTTCAAAATTATTCTACTATTAATATTATTCACAAGTGAGTTTGGCTGAAAGTTTTTCACAATGGGCAATATTCTAATACTTGACAATAATTTAACAAGTTCACATATGAGCTCTCATACTTTTATAGGGGTAAGCCATTGAATATTTTATACTTAACTTTGAAATGATGTAAGATTATTAGTTTAATGTGTTAATATTAATTTATATTCTGTTGCTATGTTTATACTTTTGATTCATGCTCATATTATAGCATATTAATTATAACAAAACTACAGAATAATGGTACTTTCTCTTAACTTTTTCTGACATTCGTATAAAGAAAAAGTGGTCTCTCATCTGAGCACTCTTTTAATATTACAAGAAATTGTAGGAATGCTTTGGCTGGTGTGGCTCAGTGGGCTGGGCATCACCCCCAAACCAAAAGGTCTCCAGTTTGATTCTGGCCAGAGCACGGGCCTGGGTTGAGGGCCAGGCCCCTAGTTGGGGGCGTGTGAGAGGCATCTGATCGATATCTCTCTCACACGTAAATTTTTTTCTCCCTCTCTTTATTCCTCCCTTTCCCTCTTGCTAAAAATGAATGAAGTATTTTAAAGAAAGAAATTATAAGCATGCTTAATTTTTTATAGACTAGTGGGCATTTTAAATAGGTACGGTGTATCAGTGATTTATCGCAACAAGAATGTTCTACAGACACAAATCTAAGTAGTTTAAAACAATAAACACTCAATTAGTTTAGGTATCTGTGGATTGACTGCAGAGACGATTTCCATCGTCTCTAATGTTGGCAGGACTTCCTCCTAGATCCGCATTCAGCTGACTAGTCATCTTGTAGCTGTCTGGTTTAGGGTGCCTCATTCCCCTAATTGGCAGTCATTTGACTGTTGGCCGGAGTTACTGTACCATGCCTTTCATCCCCCAATATAAAAGCCTTTTTTAAGTGAGTTAGAAGTTTAAAGGAAGAGCATAGCCATTGTATGACCTCTAGATGCCTGAGACTCAAAACTGGTTGACAATCGTTGCTCAAGTGCAAAAATTCTATCTGCCAAAGAAAGTCACAAGTCCAGTAAAGATTCATAGAATGAACCGACTCCCTTCACTTGTCCTAAGAAATGCAATTAAAACAAGAGGTACAAAACTTCTCAAAAATTTTTAGGCTTTTAAGAAGACATTATTTTTAGAGCAGCTTTAGGTTCATAGCAAGTACAGAGCTTTTCTACACTCTCCACCCCAATCATGCACAGCCTCCCACAGGATTAACATCTCCCAGCAGAGTGGCATGTTTATTACAGGTGGTGGACCTGCACTGGCACGTCCTTTTCACCCAGAGTCTGTGGCTTACATTAGGGTTTACCCTTGGTGGATATTCTGTGTGTTTTTTAAATGTATAATGAATGACATTTTCCTGCTATTACAGTATCATGTATAAGCATTTAATTTTCATAAAAATCTCCTGGTATGTACCATAAAATAATTAGAAATGAGGAGACAATTGTGTTTCCAAAGAAGTACATCTTCTACTTACATGAAATGACTAAAGATCTAAACAAGATAAGTTAAAGCTATCATAATAATTTTATGTGTAGTATTAATGATTAAAATTAATTTTTCAAATAATAATATGAGTGTTTATGGTGTAACAAGTGAAAAATACATATTGAAATAATGTGTAGAAAACTAAATCCAGTCTCTAAAAAGAATTACATAGAGTAAGATATTAAATACAAAACAAAATCTTTCAGTGGTGTTCTTATAAGTGTTTTTTCCATTTTCTTCTTGTTCATTTGTATAATCTTTACTCAATGATCATGCATCTTATAGGAAATCTGTGTGAAATATATTGAATTTCCTAACTTAAGAAAATGCAAAAATAAGTTTCCCATTTTTAAAGCAAACCAACTATTTTCTTGAGGATGAAATGAAATGCTCAAACCTTCCAAGATGGGGTCCATGTGTGTTTTATAGAAAAACCACCTGATCCTTGATTGGCAACACACTTTTCTGATGTTGTTGGATGAAAATATCAAGTGCATCAGGAAAACCTTCCTGACCTGGAAGAACTATGTGGGAACATAATCTTTAGTTATGAGTCATTGAATATTAGATCAAGAAATATTTTAATTTTCCTTATTATTTTTATATTAAAGTGAATTTAGTTACTGGGGCATGTACAGATCTGAATTACTAGAGATGTATATGTCTATTTTCCCATTGGTTGGGAACAAACTAAAAACCTGACTGCCCTGGTTATGTTTTTTTCACATAGTACTTGACTCTCCCTCTGACCAACCTGGTCTCATTCCTGTACCTACTGTGATATATCTGAATATTTTAAAACAGGTCACTGCTTTCTCAAATGGTGGTTTCATTTAATTCATTTGAATATCTTGTGAATATTTAACTGGATAATTTTCCTGTGAATATTCTTTACTCGAGCTTAATTATAAAATAAACTTAAAAATCTCACAAAATAGCTAAACTCATGCAGTTCTTAAAAAACCTCTATGTTGCCTCCTTCCTTCATTTACTTGCCTGGTGTATCCCAGGCAAGCAAGGTTGCTCTTTAGAATTCAACCCATGTTTTGCGTGAAGCACTACCTTCAGAAGGCCAATAAACAATACACATTCAGTTCTCCCTAAATATTATGTATAAGGTAACAATTGCACCATCCTATTACATTGAAATAATTTTCCAATTGTAATCTTATTTTAAGTAAAATTAGTGAAAGATAATGAATTATTACTTAACTAAACACTTGTATTTGTATTTTCTCCCTTCTAAAAAATAAATAGCTGTGGTTGATTTCCTTAAAGTTGTGGATAAGAATTCTTCTTGTGTATCATTTACCTCAATGTCTATAAAATATTTGACTGGCAATTCTCCTACATAAAACTTTTGTCTTATTAAAACATATAAGCAAGTATAGAAATTATCCACCTAAAATTCACATCCATGACTGTTTACATCACTTCCTCAGGGTATTGGTGATGGTATATTAAACATTATTTTTAAGAATACTCATCTGAGCACTGATGGTTTGGATATTTGAGTAGCAAAATTGTACTTGAAGATCATCTACCCTTGAATTCCAGCACAATTGTGACAGCTTCTTGATAGTAAGCAAGCAGTGTGTACTCACAGTCATACTCCCATAAACAAACAAAAAACACGGTGGAAAAGGACCTCTCCTGACCTGATGTGCTTTGTTTGGCCTATCAAATAAAACACAGGAACCAACTAGCCAGTGTTTGTGTCTGAAAGGGAGGAAGGGAAAAAACAGTGTACGGTGTGTATATTCTAAAGCTTAGGTGGCCTAAATTTGTCTTATATTCATTTTCTTTTCTGCTTATTGTATGTAAATTAAAACCTGAATAGAAATTTGCCCACAGATAAAGCTGAGTATTAATAAAATGAGGAAAGTTAAATTTTAAATGTAAAACATCTCCACTCAATTAGCAGAGTGGGAAAGGGAAGGACCCATTGTTATTTTGGATTTATGGCTAGTATTTCAAAGGTGTTTACTTTCTGTGTCCTGTAGATTCATATAATTCTAATTATAAAATGAACCTTTATGTTATTACATTTCTAGTCATGGAGTTATTAATTCAGTAAGTGTTTAGAGTATAACAAAAATGAATGCATTGAAGAATAGTGTTGGAAATTTACCCAGAATCTATTAAAACAATACTATAGAGAGAGAACATTTTAGTATTAAATATTAATAATCAAGCATGAAAATCTGAGATTTCATGGATCTGAAATAGTCACTCTAATAATTTTTAAATTTTTCTTTGGAGAAATGTTATGTTATTTATAAACTGACCATTCTAAAATCTGTAAAATTGCTAGATAAGAGGTACTTATGGTAATGATACTGACATATTGCTTAAAGATTATTAGATTGAGTTTGAAATATATTTGAAGTATCTTAAAAGTTAACTATAAAATATCTTTCTTATGTAATTATCTATTTTTTTCACATCACATTATTTTTGATATAAGACAAGTCAGATTGCCCACAGAAATATTCTGGGAAACTCCCTGAGCTACCTGACTTAGAATTTACTATTTCCATTTCACTGATTAAACTAAGGATTTCATTCTGTTCACAATAATCTCCTTAAGATTGTGTGCTTGAATGATATATTTATACTTGCTTACAAGAGTGCAACACACATTACTGATAAACAATCATACTTTTATAGTAACCACTGCTGAAGTACATCATTCTCTAGAAACATATTAAGGCAATGTGTCTTGTTGGAGTTATTTAATAGGAATTGCCATTATAATATATCCTGTGATAATAATTAGTGTAAAAATATTTACTTAGATCCAAGTGAAATATATTTACCTATTTATGGGTAATACAACATGAGAAGACTGAATATAAAAGGATAATTGCCACTAGATATAAATAAAAATCGTATTTGCCCTTAACTCACAGCCTGAGAAAATGCCTTTATCTATTAAAAGAGCAGTGAATACCAACAGTTAAATGATGTTAGCTTTCCTAAAGACAACCTTTGATTTTTTCAATGATTGCTTTAGTTACTCTGTTTATGTTCAACCATGTAATATCATATAATATGGTAATTGGTAGAGATCATATCTTCTTATTCATGAAATGCCTGTATACAACAGAATACTAGGATGATAGCTTTTATATGTACAATAAGACACAGAATTTATTCAGAGAAATAAACCAAAGAAACTACCAATATACATGTGTTCCAAATCTGATGCAGAGTAAGGAGATAATTAGTAATGATTCCATTCAACTGGATAGGCAATTTATATGCATAACTTTTCTCATTATAACATTCTTAGTACTTCAGGGCCTAGGAGTGAATGGAATTTGATACAGGAAGTTTTATAAAGATGCCCTAAAATTTTAAGGCACCTTTGCTAAATGTTTCTACTTCTCTTTATTTAGTTATTTTTTATTGTTGTTCAGTTACAATTGTCCCCATCACTCCCCCACATTGCTCTCCTCTGCTTCTTAAGGTTATTTAAATGAATCCTGTACAAATTAAATTGAGAGACACGTTTTCTTATTTTGTTAAGAAAATCAGCTCTACTAACTTTATTTTTTTGGGGGGAGTGTTGCTTAATATAACAGTAATGATTCTTAATTGGCATATACATAACCCTATCAAACTTTTCAAAAAAGTGTGTATTCTATTGCATATAAATGTAATTCATAAAACAATATATTATAAGTATAACAAGGCATATAATTAAGTTTCATTATTCATATGACAATATGTATACTACATGCAATTTAAAAATCAATATGCCATTTTCTTTTTTAAAAAAATTATTTTATTGTTGTTCAATGACAGTTGTCTGCATTTCCCTCCACCACCTGGCCACCCCAGCTAAACCCACCTCCCTCCCTTGCTTCCACCCTCCCCTTGGTTTTGTCCATGTGTCCTTTATAGTAGTTCCTCAAAACCCTTCCCCCCCATTGTTCCCTCCCATCTCCCCTCTGGTTATTGTTAGATTGTTCTTAATTTCAATGTCCCTGGTTACATTTTGTTTGCTTTTTTCTTTTGTTGATCATGTTCCAGTCAAAGGTGAGATCATATGGTATTTGTCTCTCACTGCCTGGCTTATTTCACTTAGCATAATGCTCTCCAGTTCCATCCATGCTGTTGGAAAGGGTAGGAGCTCCTTCTTTCTCTCTGTTGCATAGTATTCCATTGTATAAATGTACCATAGTTTTTTGATCCACTCATTTACTGATGGGCACTTAGGTTGCTTCTAGCACTTGACTATTGTAAATTATGTCGCTATAAACATTAGGGTGCATAGGTTCTTTTGGATTGGTGTTTCAGGGCTCTTAGGATATAATCCCAGCACTGAAATTGCTGGGTCAAAAGTCAGTGTCATTTTTAGTTTTCTGAGGAAATTCCATGCTGTTTTCCACAGTGGCTATATCAGTCTGCATTCCCATCAACAGTGCACTAAGGCTCCCTTTTCTCCACATCTCTCCAACACTTGTTTGTTGATTTGTTTTTGATGGCCATTCTCACTGATGTGAAGTGGTATCTCATTGTGGTTTTAATTTGCATCTCTCTGATGGCTAGTGATACTGAACATCTTTTCATATGTCTCTGGGCCCTCTGTATGTCCTCCTTGGACAAATGTCTGTTCAAGTCTTTTGCCCACTTTGTAGTTGGGTCTTTTGTCTTCCCGGAGTGGAGTTGTGTCAGTTCTTTATATATTTTGGAGATCAAATGAGATCAAACCGTTGTCCGAGGTATCATTGGCAATTATGTTTTCCCATACAGTTGGTTTTCATTTTAATGTTGTTTTCTTTAGCCATGCAAAAGATTTTTAATTTGATGAGGTCCCATTTGTTTATTCTTTCCTTTATGCCCCTTGCTTTAGGGAATATATCAGTGAAGATGTTGCTACGTGGAATGTCTGAGATTTTCCTGCCAATGTTTTCCTCTAGGACTTTTCTGGTGTCATGACTTATATTTATCTTGAATTTATTTTTGGTTATGGTGTAAGTTGGTGATCAAGTTTCATTTTTTTTGCATGTAGCTGTCCAGATCTCCCAACACCATTTGTTGAAAAGACTATTTTTACTTCATTTTATGCTTCTGCCCCCTCTGTCAAATATTAATTGACCATAGAGACTTGGGTTTATTTCTGGGCTCTCTGTTCTGTTCCATTGGCCTATGTGTCTGTTTTTATGCCAGTACCAGGCTGTTTTGATTACAGTGGACTTGTAATACAGTTTGATATCAGGTATTGTGATCCCTCCTACTTAGTTCTTTCTCAAAATTGCTGCAGCTATTCGGGGTTGTTTACAGTTCCATAAAAATTTCTGAAATGTTTGTTCTATACCTGTGAAATATGTCTTTGGTTCTTTAATAAGTATTGCCTTGAATCTATAAATTGCTTTTGGTAGTATGGGCATTTTGATGATGTTAATTCTTCCAATCCATGAGCATGGTACATGCTCCCATTTCTTTGTGTCTTCCTTGATTTCTTTCTTGAGTGCTGTGTAGTTTTCTGAGTGCAGGTCTTTTACCTCCTTCATTAGGTTTATTCCTAGGTACATTATTTTTCTTCTTGCTATATCAAATGGGTTTTTTCCTGATTTCTGTTTCTGATATTTTATTGTTGGTATACAAAAATGCCTTTGATTTCTGAGTATTGACTTTGTATCCCACTGTTTTGCCAAATTCATTTTTAGGTCAAGTATTTTTTTGGTGGAGTCTGTAGGATTTCCTATGTACACTATCATGTCATCTGCAAACAATGACACTTTTGCTTCCTCCTTTCCAATTTGGATGCCTCTTATTTCATTTTTTTGTCTGATTGCTATGGCTAGGACTTCCAAACTAGGTTGAGTAAGAGTGGTGAAAGTGGGCATCCTTGTCTTATTCCTGACCTTAGTGGGAAAGCTTTAGGTTTTTGTCAATTGAGTATGATGTTGGCTGTAGGTCTCTCATATATGGCCTTTATTATGTTGAGGAATGCTCCCTCTATTCCCACTTTGTTGAGTGTTTTTATCATGAATGGGTGCTGTAACTTATCAAAAACTTTTTCCATATCTACTGATGTGATCATCTGATTTTTGCCTTTTTATGTGATGTATTATGTTTATTGATTTGTGAATATTGTACCATCTTTGCATCCCTGGGATGAATCCCACTTATCATGGTGTATGATCTTCTTAACATATTGCTGGATGCAGTTTGCCAATATTTTGTTGAGGATTATAGCGTCTATGTTCATTGGCAATGTTAGCCTGAAGCTTTCTTTCTGTGTTGTGTCTTTATCTGGTTTTGGGATTAGGATGATGCTGGCTTCATAAAAAGAGTTTGGGAGTCTTCCATCTTCTTAAATTTTTTGGAATCTGTGAAGGATAGGAGTTAGCTCTTCCTTAAATGCTTTATAAAATTGTCCTGTGAAACCATCTGGTCTGTAAATTTAGATATAATACTTAGTGATTAATAACTTTTACTCCCAAAATAAATGTAGACTGATAATGGGGAACACTTTAGCTGCTTACTGATAACAGTGACTCAAAGTTATTGTAATTACTTTTACACTTGCCATGTTAGCAAATTGTATAGAATTATCCAATAATAACATTACATTTAAATCTATTTTAAGCAAGAAATTGGATATTTCCAGCTAAATGAGGCAGATTATTATACATTTTGATGGTAAGGTCATGAGTTTAAAAGCCTTAAAAAACATTGAAGTCAATAGTAGCAGCAGGATAGGTCTTCTGATATGTGGACATTGCCGCCACACGTACATTTGGTCATTAGCACTGCTTATAAACTCAGGCATTGAAGCACTAGGCTTTGATGATTACTACAATAGAAAAGGTATGTGGGGGAAAAAGCTTGTTATTTGTACAGTTGATATTAGTGTGTGTGTGTGTGTGTGTGTGTGTATTGCAACAGTCCAAGGTAAAAAATATTGGATGCCTCCCTGGTGATCTCACAAAATAGTATTTATTATGTCATGAATTTACCTTAGTCTAAGCTATAGCCTTCAGCCTGGTAAGGTTAGGAAAGGAAACTGATTATGTTGTCACACCTAGGAAGAATCCACTACTCAATATTAAACTTACATTCAATATCTTGTGACCCCGATGCCTAAACTTAAAATGCAAGCTTATTAACGGATGAGAAATACCACTGACTTGGGTGCCAGAGACTCAATGTCTACTGCTGTTTCTCCAATAGGCAAATATACAATCATGCTCCAAAAGTTATATAATTAATAATCATAGGATCAGACCTAGGAGAGTAAAATGAATTCACTCTTTAAAATCATCAGGATAGATTTACCTGAAATAATTCACTGACCAGGGCTAATATTCCTCTGTATGGATTCGTACTGCCAATTTACCTCTGGGCCTTTCCATAGCAGGGCAAAGTAGTTTCTGATTGACCCCATCTTCTTTCAGATACTTATTGCATTCAACTTGGTATTGTGTAAATGTTAGAGAATAGAAATGTCTTTGGGCAGTACTGCCAACTCTTTAAAGCCACTAGCTTTGGAGTCAATGCCCTCAATTCATTAACTGGTCTTCACATTTCTAAGATATTTGACATGTTACTAAACCATTTCAAATTTTAGCTTCTTTTCATGCAAATAGGAATTATAATAATACAAGCTGTAATAAGTGGCCAGAGCAAATGGATAAGGAAGCAGGAACCAGGATTCATTTATCAAAGGACTTTGCTGCAGTGAGAGAGTTTGTTATCACTACATTGCTACTCACTCCTTCATCCCAATAAAAGAAAGTAACTCTAATGTGCTATGATTCTTAAAAAAGAAATGCAAAAACTTAGACTTGTTTTATTTTTAATTAACCTTTCTGAAAAATTGTTACCTCTTTCTAAAGCCACTTACTACTACTATTTATATAAATTTAGCAATAAAGCATGTTTAGAATGAAGACCTCTTTGATGGTAAAGGCAAAAAATTTACTGTCAGAAAAATCTGTGAGAGGATGTGCACATATATAACTGCAATATCAATAATTCTTCATGCAGGGCCTGGAAAACAAGTTTTCTTGCTTGCAAACTATTTAAGCTTTATGCACTTTCACTACATTTTTAGTAAATTATAAATTGTATTAATGCCTTCTTAGCCAGAAATGAAGCAGCAAAGAATTTCTGAGGGTTGTTCATATGCTTCCCAAGAGTGAACATACATACTAATGTAGATATGTATACATATAAAACAAATGTATAGATATTATTATGTATTATATGGATGATCAGTATATTTGTTCATGATCATAATTTTAAAATATTGCTGTATTTTATTATGATTTTTAAAATTCCAAATATATAGAAATATTTGCATTAGTATACATTTCTAACCACTATATATCATAATTAAAAAATAATAATTTATGAATGTATTGTTGCATATATATATATATAATTTTAGGAAACCATCTACAAAGACCTATAAAGTATTGATATATAAGAAAATATTGTTATTGTTATTTTAAACTATATAAAATTTTAGAAGTTTATACATTTGAAATCTAAAATGTTGCTCCCATATGATCTGAATAATCTGAGACTTTGGAAACCTGTTTAATATTCTTTTTAAAATGTGTTATTTTTTTCTTTCTTGATTGTAGGGTATTTTAAAATTTGACTATTTCTTGGACCATTTCCTAGGTGCCTAAAATTGGTCAAATATGTAATGGGCTATACACAGTGGCCTATCATTTTCTTAATCTCTTAGGGATTTATTCTTATAAAAGTTGTTTTAAAATTATACTGGAAAGGGCCTCTTGATTTAATATAAACTTGACTATGCTATTTAAACTCACTTTTATGCAAATTTCATACTGTTTTTAATTTTTCTTGAAACATCTAATTCTAAATCATCTTAAAAAATTATTCTAACATATCTAGTTAAATAAGATAATTCATCAGAATTCTATATTTCCTCTGGGATTAATAATTGGACCCCAAATATTCTAATATCTGAATTTTTGGAGAGATCTTTGCAGTAATTCCATAAAATCATAAATGATACCAATTTTTGAAAACTAATGAAAAGAATTGATCTTTAGGATGAGTGACTGAGCCAGCTGACAAACTGGTATACATGAATATGTTCAAGAAGGATTCCCTAAAGAAAAAATATTTTTTTAAATTAAAAAAAATAACTGCTGCTTCTTATGATTTATTAGAAAATTATACTAGAACTTAGTTTCTTCAACCACTCCATTTTCACTGTGCATTTGAGATTAAAGATTTTTTGTTACACATATTAGGAGTTTGTTTGTTCTCAGCCTCTCTTCCCTGATTATAAAGAATTACCTTAAAAGCTATTTTTCCAAGTACATTTATTAGATTTCATTTTTTCCTTACAATTGGCTTGTTTGTATTTCTAGAAAATAGCAATACAATAAAATTGCTTTTACTGGAATAGTGTTTTTTGGCTTAGACTCCTGAGAAAATCTATAATCAATTTACAGTTATTATCTTTTTAGTCTAATCAATATTAATGCATTCTGGTAAATGTAGGGCAAATGATAATGGAAGCAGACCTGGGTATATGAACACATAATACAAAATACATATGATGCATTACTGAATTGTACACCTGTGTAATTTTATTAACCAATAAATTCAATTAAAAAACTTACATTTAAATAAATTACATTAAAAACAAAAATGATAAATACTAGAAAAATATTACTACATTCTGATTTTAGAATGACTAGCGATTAAATTGGATTCTTAATTCACAAATCAAATAAGAACCATATTATAATGGTATTTAAAATCTAATGCTATAGTCATAATTTCATATTTTTAATTAAAACATTAAGAAAGATTATATCCCTGTTTTTCCAATTGGTTTTTATATCCCTTAATTTATAATTAGATTGGACTATCTAAAGGGCAGCACAGGAAGCACAAATTTGGATGACAAATAATCAACGTTAATGAACTTAAAAAGTCAATTAAAACAATTGGCAAAAAGATATAAAATATTATTTTGATAAACAAATTTATAATAACTATCAAATGACAAGAAATTTTCAACTTATGTAACATATACAGATCATTTAAAAATTATTTTGGCCCAGACCGGTGAGGATCAATGGGTTGGACCATTGTCCTGCAAAGTCAAAGGTCACTGGTTCAATTCCTAGTCAAGGTGCATGCCTTAGTTTCAGGCTGGATCCCTGGTGCATTTGAGATGCAACTGTTTGATGTTTTTCTCTCACATAGATGTTCCCCTCCCTCTCTTTCTTCCTTCCTTCCCCCTCTCTAAAAATAAATATAAATCTTTTAAAAAGCCAACATCTTTAAAAATATTTTGTATGTAGTTACACACATTAAAATAAAGATTGTACTGTCTATTTTTGTGGATGTTAGTACATCTTTTTACTCCATGATTACATGGATTTCATTCCCTTTTTAATTTACATAAATGTTCTCTTCTTGATCAAGTATATAAATCAAAACACATTTATTTTAATAATCCATGAGAGTAGATTTGAATTGCTTTGCCTAAAATGGTTTTATTTAGACTGATTATAGTAGAAGCATGAATGTTTGTTGATTGAAAGAAAGAAGGAAGACTCTCCCGTGCATACTCTTAGTTTTTCTACTTAATTCTTCCTTTTCTCTAGATGTCTGTTATTGTTTAATTCCAGTGAGCAGATAAAAAATGAACAAAGCCTCACAGTTCCACATTTTTTCACAAAATGGAAAATTTAGAAATTAGGCCATTAACTAAAAATGAAACAACAAAGAGTCTTAGAGAAATTATTAAGAGACAAAGAAACTTTACAACCTATCAGCTGAAATTATTTACATACCACACCTAAATCCAGTGAAATCTATTCTACAACCTGTATGGAAGATTTTCACAAGATGATGACATCTTGCAGAGGACATTGTCAATTAAAGACATTTGCAAATGCCCACTTTTAAACACAGCAAATAAAAAGTAGACAGGAAAAGCTATAGAGATGTAGTCAAAGAAGTCTGGGTAATTAAGCCTAACTATCTCTGCAACTAGAATATTGAACATTAGAAATTGCAATGGACCCTGGCTGGTGTGGTAGCGAACTGAGCGCTGGACTGTGAACCAAAGGGTCACTGGTTGGATTCCCACTCAGGACACATGCCTGGGTTGTGGACCAGTAAAGAAAGAAGGAAGGATCTCCCGCGCATACTCTTAGTTTTTCCATTTAATTCTTCCTTTTCTCTAGATGTCTGTTATTGTTTAATTCCAGTGAGCAGAAACATTCCAGTGAAAAATATAGTTCTGCCCCAGTAAGGGGCACTCCAGAGGCAACCACACATTAATGTTTCTCTCCTTCTCTTTGTACCTCCCTTCCCCTCTCTAAAAATAAATGAAGAAAATCTTTAAAATAAAAGCATATAGAAATTGCAATGAATGTAACAAAGACTCTGCAATTAGTACTGATACTAGGAAGCACTCAACCTGAAGTACAGAAAGAGCCCATTGGTTAGAAGATGTAGAATGAAGTCATAACCACACCTGTCTATAAGTTTTTACAAAACCCTGGGGAAGACACAGCAATGTATAACACACCTATTTGTCATTATATACATATGTGTGTGTGTGAAGTCTCACCTCAGGGAGTGTATAAGCCCTCTTTTACAGGACTTTGAACTGGTTAAATCATGCACACTAAGGAAAATCTTCCTTTTGATTACCTTAAAGCTAAATGTTTAGAGAGTCTAATTACAACTGAAGCCCCTAGATTAGTGTTTGATTGAATAACTGAGATAAATGGCCACTGCCCCATTTTTTCTCCAACTATTTCAGAGTTTATTCCTCTAGCCTACCCTAACCAGAATCGTATTGAAAGAGAATTATGAAAAATATAGTTCTGCTTAACCAAACTGACATATCATAAAGCCATCAATTTAGGCTTATGTTAACTGTTTCAGTTACTTCAGATTTCACTGGTATTGTGCACAACCTTTAATGAAACAAATATTATTAGATTCTATGTCAAAGAAACCTAGAAGCTAGTGATTTAAATTTGTCATTTAGAGTCATCATCTTGGAATTAGACTGGGCTAACCTGGAGATAACATAATGCTCATAAAATACAGCCCCTTTTCAACACTGTAAAAGTCCTAGAGGAGAACAAAGGCAGGAAAATTTCAGATATTCCATGCAGCAGTATTTTCACCATTATGTCCTCTAGAGCAAAGGACATAACAGAAACAATAAACAAAGGGGACTTCATCCAATTAAAAAGCTTCTACATGACTAAAGAAAACATCAGCAAAGGAAAAGGTAACCAACTGTATGGGAAAATATATTTGCTGAAATATATAAAGAACTCACATGACTGCACACCGGGAAGACAAACAATCTGATTAAAAAAGGGGCAATGGACCTGAACAGACACTTCTCTAAGGAGGACATACAGAGGGCCCAGAGATATGTGAAAGGATGCTCAGAATCACTAGCCATCAGAGAGATGCAAATGAAAACCACAATGACATACCACTTCACACCGGTCAGAATGGCCATCATAACCAAATCAAGAAATGAGTGCTGGCAAAGTTGTGGAGAAAACAGAATCACATAGCTGTTTTAGAGTGTGGACCCATGAGAAACATACCTGAGTACAAATTTGGTTTTGACAACCAAGTACAAGTAAATGTAGGCAAGCTACTTACCCTCTCTGAGTCCTAGTTATCTCCTACTTAATAGAATTATTGTGAATACTAAATGAATGCTAAATGAAATATTAATTGAAAAGGTTTCTCCCAGTGCTTGGCAAATCATGTGTGCCCAGTACGTTTTATTAAACTGTACTTATCCATACCCAATGAACAGGCACATTTATAATTTTCAGCCATTGCCCAATCAATGCCCCTGTTGTAGGACAGTCACTGCATACCTTCACAGTTGAATAAGGATGTTTTGAATTTCGATTTACAGGATTTTGGCTATCACCTACATAATAATTTTTTAAGCTTTCCAATAACTGAAATGCTTTATAAGAGTCACTTTTCTTCTCTTGACAACAATGGAGACTGAGGGACAGTCAAAAAGATTGCTCCTATTTTCTTACAGTGTTTGTATCTTTACATTAAGCCATAACAGTATTAAAATTGAATGAGAAAAATATCAAATGTTCTTGCTTTGTTAAAATGTTCTTTATGATACTTCGCACACACACAATGCTTTGAATATATGCTAGGGTCAAAGAAATGATGCTTAAATGTTTTTATGCTTTTATTTCCCAGAACAGCATTTTACCCAAAGGAAAAAAATCATCAGTTTAAATCTTTGAGAGATTTTCATTTTTCTTATTCAAACAGTTTGTTTCATGACTGTCATATGCCAGGGTAGCAATTGTGCTCAACGGGGATCATGGAGAATTAGATATAGATCTTGTCTTCAAATAGCAGGCTCTCACTTTTAGATCAAATTTAAACAGTATTTGATTTTCATATGTGTTTTGTTTAGATTGTGATACAGAAGGACTCTTCATAAGTATTATTTTAGATCATTTTTTTGGCTTTATAGCAGTTTTCTGCAATATTCAATAATATTTATACTCAATGCATGGGCATATTTTTTATTGACACATGTGATGAATTGGTGCCCTTACTATTTATATTTAAGATGATGAGAAAATACTGAAGTTTACCTGTATTTCATCAGTTTTGTTAATTAACTAAAATATATCAAAATTATTCCCTATTTTACTTTACTGTTTAATCATTATGCTAATTGTAGTTTTTATTTTGAAATAGTTTCACTTATAAGAATTTTTAAAATAACACAAGAGCCCCATGTGCCTGTCACACACCTTCCCCCAATAATAATGTTTTCATAACCATCTCACTGCTTAGTTTTAGTTCATGAATATTCCTCTCCTTTAGACTATTACAGTACTGTCTAATCCGTCACATTAATTTTTTTATGTTCTCAGACCATCCCCTCAATGTCCCAAGAAATATGTTGAAAATCTATTGTCACTGTAGTCCCTTCTTAAAGTAATTTGGAGCAATCCTGAAAACACTGAATGATCTAATGAGAGTTATAAATGAAAAACATTGTTATATACTTTTAATAAATTGTATTTCTCCTTTCACTAAAGTGATTATTCCTTAACAATGCAAAACAAACCTAGTTATAGTAACATTTCTTTTTTCATGTTTAAGTAATATTTTTGATAGATGGAATAATTTTAATTTCCAGAGAGAGAATATAATAAACATGTCACTGCTAATCAAGTGATAACCATGATTTATTTTTCTACCAGATGTATTTTTTATTATGAGCCACAGCATTGATATTACTAAAATTATTATTAGGTACATGCTAACTCAATTACATAGATTTTTTTTGAGGAAAGATTTCTTTCTTACTCATTAAGATATATTAAACTTTGTTCAACTCACAGAGATTGCTCAAAATTAAAAAATTTTTAAACATTAGTTTTTCCATTTGTTCACATAGAACATTGGACTGTATCATAATAAAATCTTAAGTAATCAAATTTAAATAATATTTTATTTTAATAATGACACTTAATCCCTAAAAAAACTCATTTATACTGCTTCAGGTGAATCAGATATTTCATGGTACCATCACCAACAGCACGCTTAGTGACCAGAAATATGCCTCAGGCCAGCTTCAAATCACTGAATGAAGTTTGGGTATCAAACTCTAACTAAATCACAGAATGTCGCTGAGTAAAACTAAAGGTTCACAAAGACTTTACTGAAGAAATATTCTTACTTTATTGATTTAGCTTTAAGTGTAAAATAACTAAGAAGAGTATGATCATAGAAGCTGTATTCCTTCCCTGTGTTTATTCATAAGAGGATTCAGTGATAGAGGGCCTGAGAAAGCATTTCAAAATTGCAGTGTCTCTCAGTAATATCAGCCTAACATATCAATACTTTGTGATATGCACTGGACATTGGAAAAGACATAAAAGTTGTACTTTCTTTCAGTGAGTTTATACTCCTGTTCGAAGATGGCAGAGTCTCATGCATAGACTCCTCACATGCTTTTCCCTCCCACTGGTGCACCTGGTCACTTTTGCATCAGGGGGACCACTCCCTTGGGTGTGGTCATCAGCACCGTGCTTATGAACCTCCTGCTGTAGAAGGGGGAATGCCTCAGAAATGCAACTTCTGCATCACTTTCTCCATTACTGCAAAGTGGCCCTCATGTATTAGATAGTCTAATAGTTATTAGATTATAAATATTTATTGATTTGTTTAAAGAACAAAGGAAAGAAGGCTGATAAGGTAAGATGACAATTCTAAAAATGGAATGTATGGTGGTTCACCTGAAGAACTTCAAGTATGAGGAAAGTCACTCAGCCCATCTCCAATGTTCAAACTTCAACAGTGGTTAGGCAGTCAGAAATGAAACGATTCTGGTCGCCAGCTGCTCTCCCATCAGTTTCATGGGTGTCTGATTATCCTTCCTTTGTTCTGTGCACCTGCTTCATTGTCCCTCCTGTACCAGCAAGCTCTCTCTGCTCCCTCCTAATTTCTGCTGCCTCACAAGTTCAACTTTCTGGCACTTTAAGACTTCTCTGGTCTCAACATCTGCACTAGAGTCTCCAGCTGAGTGGCCAGGATTTGGATCTGTGTGGCCGAGCTCATGTTTGTCTGACTACTCTATCCAACCTGCTGCCTCAGTGCTCGTGGATGCAAACACACCCAGAGACATGCGGGCAAGAAATTTGCACCATAAGCCAGCTCATCGCTGGTTTCCTCTGTTTTTCTACATTACCATTTCCTATGAGAAGGGGGTGCTTTTCCATGTGATCTCACGAAGTTTAACAGCTGTTAGTTCTCCTTGTCTTATCTCAGATTCTTCCGACAGAGTGGCACAATTGAAAATCCTGTACTATTAATTTAAAGGGAGCATAAAGGTACTCTTGAGGGTAAATGTTCTAGGTTATGATTTTGGTTGTGGTTACATAACTATATACATTTGTTAAAATTCATCAAATTGTACAATTCAAATCATAGTTTCATTTTAAGTAAATTGCATCTCAATGAAGCTGATAACTTTTTAAAATCTTTCCCCAAGAGATGTGCATTTACTAGAAAAATAAAAATAAATTTCTTTTTAACTATGTAAAAAAAAAAAAGAAAGAAAGAAAATCCTGAGCCAAGGCCTGGTCTGTCTCATTCACCCAAAGAGGGAGCGATTAGCATTATTATGGGGGCAACAGGTGATTTTTCTGCAAGTGTCCATTTCTGCTAAACTATCTACTAAAGACGATTAATACTCCAGTTACCTTAACTTAAAGGTTTACTCTAGCAACCTTGTACTGCCTAAAAGTAAATGTATTCTTGCAAAGGAAACCTTAGTGTTTTGAGATTCTAGGCCACAAATAATTTCCTTGTCTATGATCTGACCCCTCTGTGGTTTTTAGTGCCATACCTTTCCACACAGGCATATCTGGGTCCCCACGGTTCTTAGAAAATGACATTCAGGTATTTAAACATTGTTTCTAATATGTCTTTTAAATATTAACTAAAACAATTAATTGGCAAGGTTTGTAACATATACTGTTTGCTAGAGGAACGATATTGTCTAAGCTATTAATTGCTTTTATATTTGATTATTTGCATGATAACATTATTTTAAATCAAATTTTATACTGAAAATTTTGATTGCAATATCTATTTTATTAAGGCTGGTTTCCAAAGGACTAGTAAGTTTTCTTTAGGGATCAAAATACCTTCTAAGGTTATTGAACCTTTAACCATTTCATGTATAACAACATTAAATTATTAATATAATTATAATCTAATAGCTACAAGTTAGAGTGCTGAGAAGTTTTGGGTATGATTAGGGTATGAATAGGAGAGGGAATAAACTAGTAGGGAAGGAGACAGTAGTTGGGATTGGTAATAGAAGAAAAAGAGAGGCAAATTATTGATTGACATTCATTAGATTCCTTTTCATTGTCTTGTGGCTGTTCCTTGTATTCTCTTCATAACTGTTAGGGTGATCTTGGGGTTCTTGTATTCATTCTTGGGAGTCTTTGGACTGTCAGCTACTGTGGAATCTCAGGTCTCATCTATACACATACAGTAGAACTTCACTTATTCTTTATGGTCAAAAATGAATTTTTCAATATAAGTGAATTTTCTTAATAATGTTACCACTCAGATAATATTACAAATCATTCTTGATAAAAAATATTTTACTCTATACAGTTGTAAAGTAGGTTAACTATTTTTGACAACTCATTTTTTATTATTAAATATTCAATACTGGAGCATACAGTATTATATTTGAATGTCAATCTCATTATTCCTTCAAAGGATTCACAGGAGAATTTCTGTATTTGATATATTGAATGATATCTCCTAAGTGCCAGATATTTAAACATGCCTTAAAATGTAAATTTTAAGGCCAAGATGATCAGAAAATATTTAATCAATTCAAATTAAATTGTTGATAAGCAAAGAAAAATATGGCCAGAGTCAGATGATTCTTCTTTACCAAAAAAAGGAATAAATAAATCTTTGTATTAGAAGTAATAGTGCCGTCATTCATGTGCTGAATGGTCTGTGAACAGGTCATATGTTGTAAACAAATAATGCATCTTAGATTACGTATATTTGGAGGCTTGTTGAAGAAGGAAAGGCACTGCTATGTTTTGAGGTCAATAAAATATTTTATGTTCACAATTAATTTTTTCTTAGATATCTTAAGAAAAGGCAGGTAATTATTATGACTTCAAATAGTTATATTAGCACAATATGCAAATGAATGTTTCTGCATGCTGGAGAATGTGGATATTTTTATTTAGTACCTTTCAGTGGAGCCTTTGACAGATTGAAAATGCTTAAATATTTAAAATATTTTTGTGTAGAAAGCCTAAAATCACACATTGCCTATTATGCAGCATTTCCACATTTGTAATTGATAGAATAATTTTTCCCTAATTACCATTCCCAATAGGAAACCCATAGATCCAATTTCAAAGTGCAGTAGAGATTCTGGAAATGTGTTTCCACAAATGGGCACCAATATGTTTACAGTTTATTATGATCTGCAGTGAAGATGAGAGTGATAGAATGCTCCAGAAGTTGAAGTCAAGAGTGTTAAAGCATGTGAATAATATGGCGCAGAGAAGCGTTTCAAGAAGAAAGATGTATATCCAATAGTTGATAAAAGTGTGCTATTCATCCCAGTAGATATATTTAATATTAAGATCTCGTAAAGCACATAGAAATATTAGAGCAAAATCTAGGAGATTTCTTTTTTGGTAATATAGGTATGTTGACATTAAACCTCTCCATTGTGTACTCAAGTGCCTCATGAGTGGGTCTGACCCTGTAAAGAGCAGTACCAGGTGAAGGCTAATGCATATTAGTGAAGTTCTCTACTGGGTTGATTGAAGCTGACAGGCCTGTGCTATTTGCAAAGAAAACTTCATGGAGAGTTAGGAACAGATGCTGAACAATATGGCACATTTGATTTCATGCTGCTCACGCAAGCCAGCCCCTGGCAGTCTTTATGGGGTCAGAGGATTAGCAAAATTGTAGTCAGCAGGAATACAGGGCACATAAGTAGAAGGGGCCGAGCAGGTGTGCTGAAATTTCGGTGTGGGCTTTCCCCAGGTGTGTCTTACTTGCCCTCCAGCATATGGCCGTAGAATCAGAAGGGAGAAAGCTAATGCTCAAATAATTAAATCTAAATAATGCAACTAGTTAGGTCTTTATACATGTTGAATATGAAAAATTCATATATGTTGGACTAAGTATATGCTGATCTTACATTTAATTTGTTTCCTTTTTAAAAATTATTTTTTTTATTTTTCAATTACCATTGACAATAATATTATATTAATTTCAGGTGTACCACCACAGTTATTAGACATTATATAACTGGGTGGCTCAGTTAGTTAGAATGTTGTCCAGTACACCAAGGCTGCAGATTCCATCCCTGGTCATGGCACAGCCAGGGCACATACAAGAATCAGCCACTTAATGCATAAGTAAGCGAAACAACAAATCGATGTCTCTTTCTCTCTGTCTCTTTCTCACTCTCCCTCTCTCTGTTTCTCTCGCTCTCTCTCAAAAAAAATTAATGAAAAAAAGAGTTTATACTTAAAAAAACCCTGCCTGTGTAGCTCAGTTGGTTAGAACATCATCCTGATATGCCAAGGTTGTGGGTTTGATTGCCAGTCCGGGCACAGACAAGAATCAACCAGTGAATGCATAAATAAGTGAAACAGCAAATCAATGTTTTTTTCTCTCTCTTCTCAAAATCAATAAATTAAAAAGATTTTTAAAAATTAGTATTTATTTAAAAATATAAATTTTCATGATAATTCGTAAAAATATATTGACATAAAATAGGAAAATGTGTTGATGACAAAGCATTCAATTAATACTATAAGCCATTTGGGGTTAGGTGGTTCTGGTTTTCTTGGTCTCAGTTTGTTCTATTTTTCTCTATTAAAGTAAGTTCACATCTAGTTTTGTTTTCATTCTCAACCATAAATGATTGTACTAATTTTTATAAACATTAATGATGAGTCATACTCACTCATGACTATCTATGTACAAATTGTCTTAGATTGATTGAGCAGTTCCTAAGTAAGTCATGGCTAGAGTTGTATTATTATGTGGTGATAAAGGATTTACAATATCCAGCCTTCTGACATATTTTGAAAATTAGATTCTATATGGGTCAAAACTTAAATGTCACTGATACATAATTCACTCAAATACATTCTTAAAGATCAGCTACTAAAAAGAAAAACCAAAGAGATTTCCCAAGACAGAATTCATAATCTGTATTGTAGCATGGGGTAAAGACAAGTACTTTTTTTCTTGACTTCTTTTTCCTGAGGTGTTTTTTACTGACAGTTTTCTTTAAGCCAAAGCACATTATTAAGGAAAATATAAAATTGACAAGAGGGGGAAGATGATGCATTATAGTAGCAAAAGAAGCAAGTATTTTAAAGAAATAGATGAAAAGAATAGATGAATATATTTCTAGCTGGGATGCTAAAGGGAAGATTTAAGAACTCCTTTTTTTCTTGGGTTAAAACTATATCTTTATTTCTAATCTTGGAGACCTGAAAATATAATACAGTAATTCTTGCCCTATTGTTTTTGGATAAACTTCATATGTTAGAGCAGCTTTATGTTCATAGCCAAAATAAGTGGAACTACAGAGAGTTCTGAGTATCCCATCTCCATTCATGCCCAGCCTCCCCACCACCAACATCCTGCACCAGGCTGGTACCTTTGTTATAATCCATGAACCTACACTGACTTATCATTATCACCCAAGATCTATAGTGTACAATAGCCTTATACTTCTTTAGATTTGGATAAATATATAACCTGTATCCACCATTATACTGTCATACAGAAGAGTTTCCCTGACCTAAAAATCCTTTGTGCTCTGTGTATTTATCCCTACCTCCCCCACAACCACTGGCAAGAACAAACTTTTTCACCATTTCCATGGTTTGACTTCTAGATGTCATATGGTTGCGATGCTACCACATACAGTGTTGAGCCTTTTCAGATTGGTTTCTTTAATAAGTAATATGTTTTTAAGTTTCCTCTATGTCTTTTTATGAATTGATGTCCATTTCTTTTTAGCACTTAATATATTTCATAGTCTGGAGGTGCCATAGTTTAGCTACCCACTCACCTGCTGAAGAGAATCTTGATTGCCTCCAAGGTTTGGCAGTTATGAATAAAACTGCTGTAAATATCATGTGTGGGTTTCGTGTGAATGTTAAGTTCTTAACTCCTTTGGGTAAGTACCAAGGAGCACAATTGTTGGGGTGTATGGTAAAATTATGTTCACTTTTGTAAGGAACTACCAAGTTGTCCTTCAAGAATGGCTGTACCGTTGGTCATTCCCACCAGCAAAGGATGAGGATTTCTTTTCCACATCCTCACCAGCGTCTGGGGTTGTCCACCCCCATTTTCATCAGGTTCTGTGCCAATTATTTTTATTCACATATTCTTACAGTGAATGTCCTCAACTCACCCCTAACCTTCTTTTATGCACAACTCTAAGTGAGTTTCTTGAAATCTGAAATATTCTAGGAATAAAACAAAAAGGAAAAAGTGTTAACCATATATTAAAAGCTTTAAATTTCAGAGTAAAGAAGGATGCTAAATTTATGATGATATGCAACCTTATTAGCTGGACATGTTTCAATAGCTAAAGAAGAGGTATGATGTTTCATTGTTTATTTTCCATACTTCCTTCTGTTTTAAATTTTCAACATGAGATAGTCTAAAATGTGTATTGTGATGAAAATTAAAGCAGCCCGCAATATTGCTTATATGTTTAAAAATTTAGGAAATTTAGGCCTAATGTTTTTATGGTTATTAAACCAGAGAAGATTTAACTACACAGAAATGTTTATTAGATATTGTTTTAATAGATAAACATCTGCAAATATAGACAATTTTACTTGACATTTTCCAATATGCTGTCTTGGGTCTTAAGTACAATGTGGAGTAGAAATGGTGAGAGTAGACATTCTTCCCTTATTCCCAACCTGAGAAGAAAAGCATGAAATCTTTCAGTGTTAATTATGAAATTGTTTGTAGACTTTCTGTGGATGTTCTTTGTCACATTCAGAGAGTTCCTTACTAGTCCTAACTTGCTGTTCATTTTTATCATGAATGGATGTTGGATTTCATCAGATGCTTTCTCTGAATGTATTGAGTATATCATATGATTTTATTTTTAATCTGCTAATGTGGTAAATTACAATAAGTTTTGGAAGTTAAGCTAAACTTGCATTTTTGGGACACAATCCATTTGCTCATCATATATACTTATTTTTATTTACTGCTGAACTGGATTTAATAAAGTATTTTGTTAAGTTAAATTTTAAAAAATATATTGTGTTAGATTTAGTGGATGATAAACTACTGAAGGAAAATAAAATATTGTAAAACTACTATGAGGAGGTATCTAATAAAAATAAGATAATTGTGTCATCTCTACTACCCAAACTCAATTTAGAATACTAATAGGGTAATAAAATCAATAGTATGTAAAACAACTCACAGTGGTAAAAAGCATAAAAATGTAGGTAGTAAATGTCAATAAAGAATATTAACATTCATTAATGAGCTCATAAAATCTACAGCTTAAAACCAAAATGCTCCAGTATTACAAAGTTTGTTTTAAAGGTTTTGCCCATAGGTTAGGGCTTCTTCTTATTAATGACATGTAAAAGTCATTTGTCAGTAGAAATTCATGTAATTTTATAGAGATATTTTATGAAGTCAAATATTACTAAGTTTATAATTATTAGTGTGAATTATTTACAGAAAAGAAAAGAAATACAAGTTGAACTTAAGAAGAAAAATATGCTATGAAAAGTAGAATGAACTGAATATACTAACTCATGAAGTCGAGAATGAACAATTGTCCTGGGAACAAAATAGACGTGCTCTGTGGGTCTTAGGTAGGGTCACAGTCTGTTTACAGACAGCTTTTGAAAACTGCAATTAGGGGGAAATAATAGTTTGTTAAAGAAACATGAGTTTCTGCCTTTTTGGAAGTGCATAGAGGAGCTTGGGTATGGATTCTTTAAGACAGTGAGGCACGATGCCAAAAATCTGACTGTAGAAGCCAGACAAGGCTGAGTTCTACTTCTTGCTCACCCATTGAACTGTGTGAGACTCTGGCAAGTAACTTCCCTTGTTACAACTCCATCCTGTCATCTGAAAGCGGGTTTATTAATCTCTGCTTCACTGAGTTGTCATAAGAATCAGTGCACTAGCATTCATAATGACACTCATTAAGTTTAGAATATAGAAAATATATAATAAATGGGAGCATATTGTTCTTACTCAACTCTAATTAGCCATAGATAAGTGGAACTTCTCTCAAAAGATAGAAAGGTTTGGTATCTGTGGGCTTGGTTTTAATTATTAATTTATTTAAGATATTGATTTTTTAATTTTAAACATAAATTATACATACACACACACACACATATATACACACACACACAACATTGCACCATTTAAACTAATATGTTTGATGCATGTGTGTCACCCACATGGAACATGTCTTACACTTCCTTAACCTGGAATTATGTCTGACTATTTTATCCATTGGGTTTATTATCCTGATTATAACATACTAGAAAGCTGGGATAGGGATTTTGGTTTTATTTTAGTTCCAACAAATTCCAGCACAAAGTTAAAGTTTTACTGTAAATAGAAACCAACCAAAAAGATGTGAAATAAGTTAAATGTTAGCTTAATTTGAGCCATCAATGAAAATTTTATTATATTTTCAATTAAGTGTACTATTTTCAACTTTGAAAAAAATCAACGGTCATTTAACATGAACCATTTATAGAGATGATAGCTTAAATAACAATAGAAGGGAATTTCTTCATAAAAATTATTAATAATGCTAATATTCTTTATCTTGTTTTTTTGTTTTAGTACTTCTGCATTTACTTGCCAGTTATTTTAATTGTCCTCTGCCACTTGATGCACATTTTTTACTATCAATTAGAAAACATACCATTTATATAAAGTAATAATACTTGGACACTGATATGTACATGAAAAAAAATAAAAGTTTTTGCATTTGCATCATATTAAAATATAATTATTTTGTTCTTTAATGCCACAAAATTAAGCATTAGTTGGTTGCTGGTTATATAAAATATACAGCTCTACCATAATGTTCTGCTATGATTTGAAATATTCCATTGTCTAAAACAACAACATAATAACTCATTGAATAAGTCCACATAATCATGTCAGATCAGTGAGGAAATAATGCATTTCTGAATATGCTACTCTTTGGGCATTCAACACTGAATTTGGCAACTTCCATTCTAAAGAGATCCAAATAATAGCTTTAATTATAGCAGATATGACCTTTGCAAATTAGCTCACACATTTTGGAATGGTGCCCTTACAAGATTAAAGCTGTCTATGACTTAAATTTTCAGTATTTCTCCAGTGGCTAAATTCATTTGGATACAATAAAAGGTTCTGTCAAGGGCAAGTAATTGATTTTTCAGCGTGAATCAAAATATAGCCATGAATTTCAGGATTTTAGCTTCTGACTATAGTTTCAAAGTTCTTTGGAGGAGAACGTCTGCATTATATAATTAAGAAAAGTATTTTCTCTTTCAAATGGGCAGATACATTTTAATTTTGTGTGAAGGGTTACCTGGTATGATTTATCTTTCTTCATTCTTGAAATTCATTCATAGAGCATCCTATAAAGTAAAAATGTGCCTAACATTAAAAGAGAATTATGATGACTATTACTGCAAAATGTATTCTGATATTTAAAAAATGGCTTTAAGAACAGATTTCTAGCATTTCTGAGTGAACAGATGATTTATGTATATTCATGTATGTCTGTGTGCCTATAGATTTAGAAGTACATGCACCTCCCTCCTCGTAAGAAAAGCATCTATCTCAATCTTCTATACTAAATTTGGGAGACCTGAAAAATAATTCAGAAGTTCAGATATTTACATGTGCAGGGGGTGAGTTAGGCACTATTACAGTTCAAATTGAAACAATTTGGTTATCTCACCCATGTATTTTACAGAATATCCTCATTTTTTTACAGAATATAGTTAATACTTTAGTTTTTAGTGCAAAATAGATTTTTAAGAAGATGTTATATCATTGCAAGTACTCTTCCCAGAGCTGATGCCCTTCATCAGTGTAAAGTTTCAATTCTGTTCATTAAGGAATTTCTTATTTCATCTTTAAATTTCCCCCCACACAATAACTTACTCAAGTTTTGGCAATGAATACTACTACAGATGAAAAACTTTAAATATTGTTTTTATGAAAGCTATTTTTCCTGCTGAACTATAGTTTGAACAGTCAATTCTATTCACTTTATTTTTATCAAATGTTTTCACTAACACCTATGTAGTTGAAAGTACTAGTGGAAAATTAATATTATTTTCAGTGGAATCATTTGTTCATGTATTTAATTCATTATTTCCATATTGTATACAATTTCTTGCTTAATATTTATTCTGTGGTTGAAGGTAGAAAATTAGTGATGTTTTTAATCAGATTATCTCATATGTATAATATTATAATAAAATTAAAGAACACTGTTTTAACATGAGGGCAATAGCAGATGTAGGAGAAAATTTTTTTTTCATTCTTAATTATCTTACACATAAAATGTAATTTGTAAACAGTTATAATTCCAAGCTGTTTTCTCAGTGAAATAGAACTTTATTTCATAATAAGACAAAAAGAGAGTGCGTAAACTATTGCAATGTATCTTACTATTATGCAAACAGGCATCAAATTTATTATAGATTTTAATTTATGCTAAATTGCTTATGTAATATTCACTGACCCATCTCATTTTACTTTAACTAAGCATTTGTTTTAGAAATCATTCAGAATTAGAAAAAACTATAAAATGTAAATGCCATTTAATGTTGCAAACATTTACTTCTCAACCAGTTACCGGTTACTTTGAACAGGGTCTTGACATTCTTAAGAAGATAAGCTACTATTGTGATTGAGGGTGAGACCTTCCCTAATTTTTTAAAAGAGATTGTTATTTAGCATTTATGCCATCATTTTTTGTGTGTATTTAAAGTGAAAAGCAGAAATTTTTATTATAGAATTATTTACAAAAACAATGTTAACTTTTAAACCATAATATCCCCATGCACATGTAAAGGTTTTGTATTTATATAAGAACATTTATATTTGTATTGGACTAATATTCAAATATTGATATATTTTTCTTGTAGTTCAATAGATGATACCTGTGCCCTGTGAGATCAGTGTAAGAGGGTTCTTTTAACATGGAGAAATATGTGTTGCCAGATTATGATACTACATTATCACTGAGTTTTCTTGTAATTTCGTAATAGCCTAAAATAAATGAAAATTATATAGAAAATATAGGAACATTTTAACAATGATGCTTTGATCTGATAGATTTTTTGACTTTGTTATTTCTTAATATATTTTAATTTGTGTTGCTCGAACCAAAATATTTTAATTAGAATTATATTAACATGAAAAATTGTCCATCGAAAAAGTTTTCCAGGGTAAATTCCACTAAGATTATATGATTTCTTGAAAATTACAGATGCCTAGAATTATAGATTGAATGATTTACTATAATTAAATATAAACTATAATACATTTAATACCAAATAAAAATTGTCATATTACATTTTCATTCCTACATATAAAATTGAGTACACTTCCAAAGAAGTTATAACTACAAGATGCCTGTTTCTGTTTTCTCCCTCTGTGCTGAACCCTGGAGGAATTACTCATGAAGAATTGTTTCTTTGCTTGCTGAAGTCCTGTGGGACTCACACAAGCCCACTAGCCACCCAGCCGGGCAATAAACTGGTACGTTCCCTGGGGCAGCCACAAAAGTCAGTACTGCAGATGCATCCAGAAATCTGCCAGGGGGAGATGGGCAGTTTCAAGGCGATGAGAGGGACAATGTGGAGGCAACAACCTGCTGTCTCCCCAGTTGCAGGGCAGGAACACAATCAGCTTCTAGTGGTTTGCTAAATTAGAGTACTGAGCCCGAGGCAACAACTTTTTGTATGAACAAAGACCTCTTTCATGGAAAGTCTGAGAGATGTGTGTTTTTATCTGTTCCTCCTAGGCTGGGCCCTGGGGAAATAGCCAAAGCTATTATGAGCTATTGTGAGCCTGTTAAAAAGATGGAGACAACAGAAGTGTCCTTGATAAATGAATGGATGAAATAGAGGTGGTACATATATCCAAAGGAATACTACTCAATCATAAAAAAGATGGAATACTGCCATTTGTGACAACATGGATGAATCTTAAGAATATCATGCTAAGTGAAATAAATCAGGCAGAAAAATTGAAGAACCATATGATTTCACTTGTATGTGGAATATAAAACTGAAAGCAATAAGTGAACAAACAAGAAAAGCAAACAAAGAAAAACTCACAGACGCAGGCAACAGCATGGTGATTGCCAGAGGGAAGGCAGGTGTAGGTGGTGATAGAGATTTGATTTGGGGCAATAGCCACACAATGCAATAGGCAAATTGCATACCATAGAATTATATACTTGAAACCTATATAATCTTATTGACCAATGTCGCCTCAATAAATTTAATTTAAAAATATATATTCTGAACGTGTTACTTTGTTCACTATAGTCTTATGGGTCTCAAGGACACAAGCCTTGTTGGCTTTCAGCACTAAATGTTTTGGGGGCCCCTTCTTCACACAGAGGTCTTAAAGTTGGGTTACTAGATACTAGATCTAAAGCCTTCTCTGCTCAGAAGTAGCTGGGAATTGTAAGTTCACTTCAATTGAATATTGCTATGCTGGGGGTGGGGTTTATGGACATGGTGTGTCTTGGCCTTTTCTACCAATTCCAATGTTGGTATTTTTTCATTTGCCTAATGTAGGAGTTGCTACATAGTTTCTGGATTTTTTTTTTCAGAAGCAATTGTTTCTTATGTAGGTAGAGATTCACTGTATCCAGGGGAGGTGATTTCAGGAGCCTCCTGTGTTACCTTCTTGGACCAGAACTCTGGGTATCTTCATTTTGAGGTTTGAAAAGAATAAAACAAATCAGTTATTTTGTCTGAACAAACTTCAAGTTTATCTGGGCATTCAGCATGTCTTTGTCTGACAGCATGCAGTTGACTTAGCTTGACAGGTTCAGGAATTGCAAACCCAGACACAGGATTGAAACATCTGGAAGGCAGTACCGACGTGGCATGGCTGTATGCGCTCTGGGACCCTGCAACCAAACATGTTTGCACAGTTCGAGCTGGTGAATAAAGAGTGCTTTCAGGGGAAAAAGTGATGCATCTGAGTCACTGGGAGTTCTAGTACTTTAGAAAACATTACAAATTGCATGGTATTGCTCTCTCCAGTAAATGGGAGGAATACAGAACAAAGAACATTGCTGTCTAAAAAGAGCGTGGCGTGGTGCTGACCTGTGGGGTTGCAACAGGAGGAGGAAAGTAAGGGTGGGACAAGTATTCTAAGCCTTTTGGTATTTATGGTACTATTCCATGTAAGAGAACATTAGGCTGTTCCCATGAAAGTGCTCTGACAAAGTTCTCTGGCACTTTTTAAGATACATTTCAGTTAACTTAATGAGGGAAGAGTGGGGGGATCACAATTTAGAATAATTTAGAATAAAGTCACCTTATTAATGTTAGTGCACCTTTATTCCAAAAACTTCAGAGTACTATAAAAATAACTTTGAAATAGTGTGATCACTCTCTAAAAGACATAAAGTGGAAACAATTATCAAGAGCATCTGCAAGCCATCTCATTAAATCTGGAAGAATCACATACAAATATACAACAACTAGTTCTTTCTAAGAAACGTACTCACTAAGGGAAAGAAAGATGCTTTAATGCTGTGGCACAAGCATTCTCCAGCCAGGGCCCTGGGAGGAACTTTGCACTTGTTATAGTTCAGCATGCCAATCACATGTATTTTCTGTGGTTCTTTTGCTAAGTGGAGCCTGACCTCTATGTGCTGGGCAAACAGGTTTCTGGGGTCAGAACTTCAGGGCTGTCAATCATTTTGGTATCTGTCAGCAACTGAATGCGGAAAGTAATACATAGAAGAAGATAAGTGTTGGAGAAAACATTAAGAGCTTCTGAAGAATAATGAATACAGAATGCAAAACTGAAATACACTGAAACCAAAATAAAGAAAATAATTGAATAAACACTAACACACCAAGCTGAGAGAGTAAGTGTCGAGATGGAAGCAAAGATGTTGTCAGTAATGATGAGGTGATTGTGACAGCAACGATTAGAAACTGTTATTCCTCTTTTCTGTACTAAGGTATAATATGGTGTCTGGAACAAAAATGTCCCTTTTTATTACAAAATCTTTCATTATAAAATGTAAGCATATAATTCTGTAACATAACAATATCATACTCAAGCACACCATATGACATTTTGGGTGAAATATTCAAAATAAAACTATAAATTATTATACCCATATTATTACCATACCAACCACACTCAAGCAGGTGTTACTTCTGCTGGACCCTGTATAATATGACTTAAAGATTTCTAGCTTTTTTTGCAGTTTTTAGCCATCTTTGAGAGAATTTTGAAAACAAAATAAAAAAAAGATTTTTAAAAATTAAATAATAAAATTAATGGATAATACAGGATAAAAAAGATAAAATTATTACAGTTGAAAATCATAAGCCATGCTATACAGTTTAAAAACTGGGTTATAATGTAGAATACGAATGCAATAAAGGCAGTAAGATTAATATGATTTCTATAGTAGCGATATAGGAAAGAATTGTTAACAGCAAGTAAAGAAGATATACTTCCAGTAAATCACATTCAGTGTTCAGCCCTATGAATTTTGAAGCAAAAGATAAACCACTGATTTGTAATCATATTGATGAAGAGAAAGATACCCACTTTCTACCACAATAGAAACAAATTCTAGTTATTTTAGTGTAATAGTATACTTTGAATTCAATAAATTTGATATTCAGTATTCTTAACCATAATAATTTGAAAATACTACATACTAATAAGGTTTAAATTGGAAGTTTAATAGAAATGGAATTGAACACACACTACACCAAAGCAAGTTTACCTTATTGTTGTAAACTGGGGGAATCAGAAATGGGTGTCTGACATTTTGTTTCCATCAGCACTATAGTTGCCATTATATTAAGAAATGATTTAAAATGTGCAAATTCTGTATCACTGAAGCAAGCAAAGGTCTACATAATTGAAAGTGCTGTTTTTATGCTATGGTCATAAAAGAGATAAAAAAGAGATAAGATAATACCAGATTAATAGCAAAAGAATTATCAGACAAAAAGCTTAATGGGATAAAAATTGAAAAAGAAGACAATTGGTAAATAGGTAGAGAGAAAATTATATCATCTCTAAATGGGGAAGCACTTCCAAAACATTATTTCTTATTTCTTAGCAGTCAAAGCCATCAGTGGAATGAGTTACGTGGCTCGTATCACCCAGCTAACAGTTTGTTTTGCTGTGTCTGAGAACTCAGATAGATGTTGGCACTTTAACTTGCTAAACCTGCTGGATTTCCATTTCTTTTCAGCTTCTGAATTAATTTGAGTAAATTTTAGTTATCCTTTTTATTTCATGAGTTTGGCAATATGCTAAATATTTTATAATACTTTTCTCAATCCTTAAATTATTTGATCTTGGTCTACTTAAGGGCTTCTCAAGCTGCCAATGGTTGAAACAAACATACCAGTAGATACTTCGTAGTAATATAGGTGCTGTTTTGAGGCGTTGAATCAAAAGCATCACTAGATGGTTAACATTACAATACAGGTCCCTTTATCCCAAGCCTGCCATGTTGAAGTGTGCATTTAAGGCATCCAGTGGATGTCTTCCTGATAAGTTTCTGATTAAAGTGATTTGAATCTACAAAACCTTTGATTGTATGTGTAACCAATTTCCATATGTTCTTGGGTATTTATAGTAGCAGTGGTCTTCAATCCAAACTATCTTTGAAGAAGAATGCTTTATATTGTTTTTTTTTTAGTTTCTTACCAGTTGCTTATAGACACTTTTATACAACACAATAAATTTGTTTTGGCAAGGTCAAATTTTTGTAAGGTACCTAATTATTAATCTGTCTCTATATGTATCTTATTGTAGGGCATAAACCAATCGTTTGCAGACTTTGAACACTGACACCCATCTGTGAACCAATTCATTAAATAGTATTAAGTAAAGAGTGAGTAGCCATGGACACAGACAACAATGTGGTGAAGGGGGTGAGGGGGAGGGGCTGGGTAGAGGGGAGCAAAAGGGGAGGGAATGGGGGGCACCTGTAATTGCGTCAACAACACAAATTATAAGACTACTGTTCATCAGCATGGCAGGTTATCAATAAATTCTTGTTAAATAAATTAACCTTCAAGAAAAAGAAATGATACAAATCATTTCATAATGAAAAAGTGATAAAATAATTTTCTTTCAGCAAGAGCAGTTTTTGGAGGAAGGTGTAAATGACCCCTAGTGAATGTAATTCTCCTGCAGGAAGTCACTGTCACTCTGTCAGGGTCATCCTGTTTTCTGCCTATAGCTTAGGAGCCCCTCTCTGAGAGCTTTGGTCCCTTAGCCCAGGGTGCTTCCACAAGCAAGTCCTTAGATCCAGCCAGTTTTCTGTTCTTTGGTTTTTATACACTACCTCTCACTGTCCCATCCTGTAGGAATACTTTTAATGTGATGTCAAATGCCTTAATGGTGTATATCCCCTTAAGCTGCATGTCTCCATATATTAAATTCTTTCCTCCCTTACAATAAAGGTCCCTCCCTATAAGGCGGGAAAAGATGATTCTGTTCTTGCCACCCTTCAGTCTGGCTGAGTAGAAAAATGTATAGCATCTGGTGTGCAGAGCCTATCACACCACTGATGTAAAAGATCAAACTCAGGGAGGACACCAGCAAGGTTAGAAGGAAAAATACATATTTAGAACAATTAGTATTTAATATGTGATGGAAACAATTGAATCTATAATAAAAATTTACAAGTCTGAAAAAATATAATGCCATTTCCAAATTGAAAGAAAGACTAAAACTTGTAGTTGAGGTCTAAATGATAAAAAATGAGGTGACTTTTAATTATTATTTGTTTATATAAAAAGAAAAAAAAGTTATTGGCCTCTAATGCTAGAAACATTTTTTCTTTAAGTGGCCCAAGAAAAGTGATATTTAATAATAAAGAAAAGAATCTTTCCCAGAGCACCTGACCTACCATTAAACAAATTTCATATATTTTTAATAATGTAATTTAATTGTAGTTTTCCAACTTCTTCTGCCAACACATTGGACAAAGAACACTCAGCTTTGTTATGGTTGTAGAATATAAATGCTTATGAGTATGACAATGCAATAAAATATAGTTGGCAGGATATAGGAATTAAAACTGAAGGAATGAAAAAAGGTGATGATTGCAGTTGATGGAACAAAACGCAGATATATGTATCTATGTAGATATATATAATATATATATTTCAAAGTTGAGAAATAATCAAAACCTCAACAGAAATAATGGTCATTGCAGAAATAATTATGGACAGGAAGAGTGATGATGAGTGATATATTTGTACTTAATGAAGAATATTGAGTTCTAAGTATGGTTTCATAACCACTAGAGGAATTGAAACTTGAAACATTTAAAATTTATATATATTTTTATTTTTTATTGTTGTTCAGTTACAGTTGCCCCACCTTTTCCCCCATTGCTCTCCCCTGCCATGTACCACCCCCTCCACTCCCACAAAGAAAATAGTGTATGCCTCACTGCCTAGAATTACTGAAGAAAGAAATGAATGGTTTCCATTTTGGTCCATACTTGCCAATTGTACTACAAATTCAGTCAAAGATTCCTTAGGTCAATAGTCAACCACTTTATGCCTAACTAGAATACTTTTCCTGCCATCCTCGTTTTCACAACAGGAGCTCAGAAACAGGTTGAGTATGGAGCAAGTTCTCTCTTTATGTCCTCCTTACCCCACTGGATTCTTAAGGAAATTCAAGCAGCTAGTTTGTTTATGAGAAGGAAAAAAACACAGAACTGATCCTCCATATTCTTTTTATAACCCTCACCTATGTTGGGCCCCATTGGTGACATTAAAATGATGTTATCAGATGCTATTTTTTCTCATAATAATACTTTATTCAGTAGATGTAATCACTTTCACTTACAATATTCTATAAATTTTCACTAAGCTATGAGATCAATATTATGCTCACTAATTTACAAGAGGAAATTGAGACCCAGGAAAACTAAATTGTTACTGTAGATAGTTAACTAGATTTCAGTAAAGAGAGCAGAGAGAATTAGACATTGAGCTTAATAAACTGGGGAGCATAAACCTGTTTGCTTCACACTCCAGGGGATCACAACATTGCTCCACCAAGGGAATTAACACTCCTCCTTTTCCCCTCTAGTACTGGATTGTTGGGGGGAGAGGGGTGCAGGCAGAGGTGCTGGACCACAGAGGCCTGTCGGTCTAACTGGGGGATGTAAACCTATCAAAAGCCCCACAGGCTTGGAAAGTTGACTGGTTCTTTTGAAAAAGCACCTGATTCATCCCAAACCCAAGTTAATATAACGCCAGAGGAGCAAACAAGCTTCTCTCTCTTGCCCACCTAGTAACACACTCGACGCATGCCTTTGTGCCTTCTCTCGCCCAGAAGCATGAGACCAAGTGGGGCTAGCAGCCACCAGCGCCTGTAGCAGACTGGGTGGGCTCCAAAGACTAACCTTTAATATGAAGAGGAAACTCTGGACACTGTTTCTTGTCTTGGCCTTGCTGAAGACATGGTTGGACTTTTCCCATGGCGAGATGGAGGAAAGTAGGAAATCGGAAACCCAGAAGCAGCCTTTCACGTGGATAAACAAACTACATTGCCACATCACAGTTTCCCATGCCTGAGTCCTTGGAGTGCTTTCCTCACAATCCCACGGGAGAGTCTGAATTCCACCGACAACAGAGTGACATCATTGTGCCACCAAGCTGGAAAATTGACCAAATGTGCTGACAGATGTTCCTCCCCATTAAATGTTTCTTCTATAACATCAGTGGCTGTTTCAGAAATGATGAAAACAAGGCTTGTTATAACAATGTAACAAAATTATCAGATGCAATTTTGAGATATAAGATCATGGAATTTGATTTTAAATCCAACTAAGTGGGGCATTAACATCAATGTAAAGTTTACCATTTTTGACCAATACCAATGGGCAAAGATGTAAACAAGAGAAAATTTGATTGCTCGTCTCAAACTTTCTTTATTCCAGTCATCTGAAGCCTCCCCCTGCTTCCTGGCCGCTCAGCATCCCTACACAGGCAGCGGTGCCTGGGGGCCTCTGGGGGCTCCAGGTGACTTTAAGTGCTCTCCCATTCTTCTCCAGAACAGGTTTTTACTATGTTCTTATTTATTCTCCTAATATAATGGGACTATTTATTCAGACTATGGAAATTCTATGTTGAAATGAAACACGAAATAGAAACTAGGGATAGCTTATCTACATAGGACAACTGTTAATCTTACATGTGGATTAATCACTACTTCAATTTCTAGATATGCTCATTATCACAAGAAGTCTATATCTTGAAAGAGGCTTTCTAGAAATAATGTGTTTCTTCACATTGGTAAAAAACAGTATGATGTGTGTGTTTCTGTTTTAATTCAAAGGCCTGGTATAAGGCCAACTCATATGCATACTCTAAGGACATGCTATATAATCTCTCCAAATAGTATTAGAAAATTAACTGAAATTGCCTTCCCTCACTCACAGGCTTTTCTGGTGATAAACTTAAATAGTATATTGGAAAGTTCCTTGCAAACTGTAAAATAAATAAGCATGTTTCCATTATTGCAAAGAAACGATTGGAGTGATTAGTTTTTCTTACATTGAAGCAAGTCAGGGAAGGATATAGTTCTCAGCAACCAGGGCAGTTCCAATTACTGGGAGCCACACTGGCCAGTGCAAGCAGATTTGGGCAGGCTTGCAATGCACTTCTTCCAAAGATTAAAAGTGGTTTATCTGAGCCTTGTTTTTTTTTTAAATTCTCTCATCCATTTGCCAAGGAAAAATCTAAACACACAAAATGTATCTGCAGCAAATCCCCTGTCTCCTTAAAAAGCTATCCAAAAGTTCTAATATGGAATCCGAATCAGAGGAAGTAAAATTCCATGGAAGATGTCGTGAATTGTAACGGTGGGAAACTACAGCCCACCGCACCATTCTTTTGACATTGTTTCTGTAAGTGCTGACTCTGACTGATATGTAGCTTGTAAATGAACAGCACGTTTGTGTAAGAATCCTAGGAACTAGCTTCAAAGGAGAGAGACTTTCAGGCATCCCAATTCTGGGAGACTTGTTGACCTTTGAACGTGGACCCAGGAAGACATGGAGCCAAAATGACGAGAAGCCAGGATGACTAACCCAGGATGATGCACACCGGACCAGCACTTGCTTACTGGAACGGACTGTGCTGATCTGCATGTGGAGAACTTGCCAGCTTCCCCCACCACCACCGCTTTGATCTCTTTGTTCTGTTCCCCTTCCTCCTTATAAATTCTCTGCCACCACTGAGAGGTGGGAATGGGCTTTGTGACAAGGAGTCCCCCGTCTTCCATGTTCCTGCCCCTGAAAATAATCCACTTTCCTTTCCATCAGCACCTGCCTCTTGAGTATTGGGTTTTACAGTGGCAGGCAGCGGGACCTTGCTTCTGTTTAAAATGGCATTTAATTTATTTACATTAATTTTCTTGTTAAATAGAGTGATATGATTTCTAAGACAGCATGCACATCTTCTTGACTCAATAATGTTTTATTTATTTTATCTTAGCTATTTTCAGGAACTAGGAGGCATTAATTTTTTATTCAAATATGCATGAAAAAATATTCCATATTGAAATAGTTATCTCACTGGCTCATTTATATTTATCAGTATTTTACAGTTTTAAAAAAGTGTAATATACCTTTGGTATTTCTGAAAACTCTCAAATTCTGTTGTAATAAATGAAATTATTTTATTAATTGTAAGACATCAAATGTACTAATTCTGGTACTTGTATGTTTGAAAATTTGTATTTAAATGCATTATAAACACTTGTGAAACATAAATTTAATGTTTTCCTTTTCATTAATAACAAAGGACTGAATGAATCAAGGGTAACTTTTTGAAAGCCACTAAAATTGTAGAAATTTTCTACTTCAGCCATTTAAAAAATACTCTATTAATCAAAAAATAAGTAGTAGGATAATTTTATAAAATCTTTAGGTGCCTCACTAAGCACAATTTTCCAAAATATTGTTAAATGAGCTAAGAAATGAATAACAGTGATTTTCTTGAAGTGCATTCCCAATTTTGTGTCTAATTTAATCAGTATTTTCCAAAACAATAATTTCCAAGTAGCTTGTCAGTTATATTACATCTTCCAAATTCAATTTTATGATCACAATTTCATAAGTGTTTTCTATCACATTTGTTATGAAACATTTCCAATACGAATATATGTATTTATTCACCTACCTCTTCATAGACTGACTAGAATGCACTCCATTTCCCAAAAAGTGCCTTATGATACACTTTTGAGCATGACTGGCAGATTTGTTGTTATGCTCTTATAGTGGATTGTTATTTTTTTGTGTTTGTGCCTGTATCATTGGTTTGAGGTGCTAGAGCACATGTTGTTTTTTTCTGCTGATTTTAAACTAATTCTTTTTTAATTCCATGATTCATTAATACACTTGAAGTGGTTTATAAGTTTACCATATGACATATAAAGTAATGAGGGCCTTTTTATTTGCCTAGTTTGATCTCAGGCAGATTTCAAAAGCATAACAATTAAAGACCCTTAAACCTATTCTAGACTTACACAGTCAGAATCTCTGAAGATGGGCCCCACAGATCCAAGTTGAACTCTTTAGGGAGTTCTTATGCACACTCAACTGTGAGAAGCACAAATTTAATAGCATGTGGACCAGATTGTCACAATTATGTGACATATTCAAGCAAAAAAGCAAAATAAGAAGCTGATGATAGATTAGAAATGCCAAATCACATTTTGATTAAAGAGATTTATGTGCATGTGTATGTTTATTTCTCTTTGTTATGCTGCTTTTTGGTATTTTTTAAAAATCTCTTAAAATTTATGTGCAATTCAAATTAAACAGTTAACATTGCAAACATTTATCTGATATTCAAAATAATCTTAGGGAATCAACTGTTGTGAAACACATAAATTCAAATCATGTTAATTTACTTTCATGGGCTATGAATTGAGGAAAATACTGGATTAAATATCTAATAGCAATAGTAGTAGGACTGTCCTACTAGAGAAAAGTGCATTATCTGTTCACACACTTTTATTGTAAATTTGCAAAGTGCCAGGAGTCTAGGTATATCAGAGAATAAAACAGAACAAAGAAAAGACTGTCTTCCCTAGGGTTCACGATCTATTTAGAAGATATGAATGGAGGTATAAGACCCATTCTATTTGTAGTATGCAGGTGTGCTCTTAAAATGGTTTCAGAGAACAATTAAGCAGGTGAATACAGAGAGAAGTGATTTTGGTGCTCTAGAATTAAAAAAAGAGAGATGGGCAGAGAGAGGTGTACTTAACGTTATCTTCAGAGCATTTAGCAATTTAAAGCCTATGAAATCTAAGGAATCAACATCACTAGCATGAATTTAAAAAGTACTTTACCTCCCATCATAATATAATGACATTCAAAGTTCTAACACATTTTACCATGCACTCATGACACATCCATTTAGCTTGAACAAGATAATTGCATTCAACAGGATCCATTAGGACAATTCACTTGTGCTGGGAATCTTAAAAGAAAATAAGGAAGAACTCATCTTTTTTCAAAAAGGGTAGAAAGAGTTAAAAGCAACAAAGTTTCAAACTAGTGAATAGAGAGATAAATACACATTATCAGGCCTAAAAAAGTAAGGGTAACTTTGGGATATAGGAAGTGAACTAATCTTCCTACACAAAAGGGGTTCTGGACTTCCTTCAATTTATCTGCACCCTTTGTGGATTGGTATAAAGTAATAATGCCTAAGAAATCATCAAAGCAATATTATAGAAGCATACTTTCATGTTATTACATTGCTCTGGCCAATGATGCTATTTTATGCTCCCGTACCGATTCAAGGACGCTTATAAGAATGCCATAGTTAAAATGGTGATTAATAGTAAGAATGTGGTCGATATTTTATTGTACTTTATGCAAAGCATAATAATTTGAAAATTATCTTAAATTTTGAAGTAAAATTTGACTTGTGCAGTTCACAGTAAGAGGTTACAATATAATTTGTAAGTACTATTTTTTTTGTTATGGCTTAACTTTTCTCCTGTAATGCACATGATTAAATGCTACTAATTTAAATAATAATTCACAAAATAAAATAGAATATTTCTTATACATAGTCCATATCCATCAAGTTTCCCAATATCAAATATTCTTAAAATTCAACTACTTTAATTAAAATGATGTTATCCCCATAGTTGTGCCTGTGTATATTGATATCTTATCACGGGTGCACTTCTAGTGAGCTTGTTAATATGCAGCATAGGTGTGTACTGAATACATTATCCCCTGTGAGAAATTTCCACCAGAGTTGGCAGTAATATTTGATTAAAATGAATAGCTCAGGAAAAGGAGGCTGAGCTAAAGGTTAGGTTACTCATTAAGATGCTCGCTGTTGTGCGCATCTTTAAAGATAATGCAAAGTATGTGTTTTTACCTGATGACTAGGTGAATTATTTAAACAGAACCGTTTCAAACAGCAAAGCCTGGCAGCATTTATACTGAGATTATCTTTCTAAATTTGGAATGCAATTCATTTGAATATTCCACCACGTTTTTCATCCATATCAATTAGACATTCACATACACACAGATCAGTAATCCAAAGGGAAACACACATAATTACAATAGCTGATGTTTATCAGATACAAACGATGTGCCACATTCTCTACTACATACTTCACATATATTATTTTTAACCCTAAAAAAAGCCTGAGCATTTGAGCTATTGTTTGAATTTAATGAAGGGGAAACTGAGGTTCAGTTTCTCAATATTGAGTCAGAATTTGAGCCCAGATTTATGAAATCCATGGTATTCTTTTCATCACTGCCCCTCAGTGTCAATCAGAACTTGGTAACATATGTCCTCCTGTTCTGTAAATCAATTTTGGATGTGCACTCTGACCTCAACACCCACTTGGTGGTAGGATGTACACACAGTTGTGAATGACACAGTTTGTCCCTGCAGAGTGCAGTCTATCCTTATTCTCTCCCCATGTGTGCACCTCCCTCTTGCCAGCCTCTTTCAGCTCTCCAGCAGAGGAACTGGCTGGGTGAAACACCTGCTGTCTCTGCTTTTCTTAGATCATGTGGGAATGTATGGAGTGTGTGTTTGTGCTGGGAAAAGACCACATGTCTAAGACTTTGATGGATTAATATGCTTCACTGGTCATTAATATTGCTTATCTTTACATACAATCATGTAATTCTATAATGCTACTGTTCTTGAAAAATATTTAATGAGGATTATGTGTTAGACATTTTATTACATGGTGGGTATACAACGGAATACAAAAATAGATATGTATGGTCCATGGTCCGTAACCTCAGAAGTTTAGATTTGGAGGGAAGTAATATAGGGAATATATTAATTACTGTTACGTTAGCTTGGATCTTATATATTATAGACTTTAAAGTGAAATATTATGTTTTTCATCTTCTTTGGTTACATCTTTAGAGACTTGATACTGGTTTCAGTATATTCAGACATTATGTGTAATGAATCAAAAGTTTTCTTAATTGAAGTAGACATGGACTTAAAAATTTCCTTAAATAACAGAATGCTAATTCATTTTATATGCTTTATTGCTACAAATGATAATTTCTTCGACAACATTTATGCCATTTTTAATTTTTTTTAAGGGCACAAATAGTGTTTTAAGAAAGTGTTCTTCATGAGTGCCTGCCTGCAAACCAGAGGGTCGCCAGTTCAATTCCCAGTCAGGGCATATGCCTGAGTTGTGGGCCAAGTTCCCATTAGGGAGTGCTCAAGAGGCAGCCACACAATGATGTTTCCCTTCTTCTCTTTCTCTCTCCCTTCACCTCTCTCTAAAAATAAATAAATAAAATCTTTTTTTTTAAAGAGTTCTTCAGGCTATTTAAGATTCAAGAGTTGTTTCTAAGAGAAGAATGTTTATGTTCTTTTAATAAGTATCATAATACAATATTTTCAATTTGTAAAATAAATCTGAAGAACAACAAAAAACAATACATGTTAGTTGGCACAGTGATAATACTATTTCATCAGGTATTTAAATTTGAAGAACACAGGAACTTCCCGACTCCTTTTGTTTTTAAAATTGCTTTTGAAAGAAAAAAATGCAGGAAAAATCTTGAAAAGTCAGCACCATCATTCAATTTAAACTGTCAAACTAACGACTTCTATTTGTTTTATTTTTTTCCTTAGAGTATAGGAGTGCTCAGTTTGAAAAGAAGTAGACTTGAAATGAAGGCTTAATTGAAACTGTTAAAATTCTTGTTTATTTTTATTAACTTAGAATTACATAGAATACCCATGTGACAATCCCCAAATAGAATTTTGTTTTTTATAAATTTTAATATAGAACAGTTATACTTGGAGATCCATTTGGGTTTTTAAAAATCAACCATATTTAATCTTTTCTGGCATTGTTGCACAAATAGAAGTAAATTTGCCTTTGAAAGTCATCAAAACTATGTACTTAAAGCTTGGATATGTAAGTATGTTATAGTTAATTCATTGATTTTACGTTCCTTATCGTTAGTGAGAGCTATAAACTCACTTTCAAAGTGAGTGCCCTTTTTTTGCTCCTTCTGTATATTATCATATTTATTAGGCCTATAAAGATTGTGCATATTTGGAAATGGCATAGAAATATTTCCACGCTGCTAATCTACTTTGCAAATCAGTATATATCTACATGTTTAACAACATATGTATGTCAACATATTTATGGAAGACTAAGATATAAATTTCTAGAAAACAGTTTTGTTGATTGGTGATTCCAGGGAAAAAACATAGTAAGAGAGTGACTGCATGGGGTGTATGAGGACCCCCTTCAGACTGGGTGGTCAAGGACACCGTGTGAGACAGAGCTGAGCTGTACACCCAGAGAAGGAACCAGCTTTGTAAAGATGTACAGAGTGAAGTACAGAGACAAAACTCTCTCTGCAGAACACAGGAGTTGACTGTGTTCAAGAAGGAGGAGGAGGATGTGTGGCTGTAGTTTATTTAGACAACAAGGGGCAGGGTTGGGCAAGCAGGGGTGACACAAAGTCTGATGGGTTATTTACCAAGACGTAACAAACAGGAAAGCTATTCACGTGAATGCAGATTTTACAAGGTGATCTTAATTGCTCAGTATGCAAACTCGCTTACACCCCAAATTACCTGCTTCACTCCACTGAGAACAAAATCCTTACTGAAATGCTAGTAATTGAGTAACTGTTCTAAAAATAATGCTGAGAATGTTCTAATTATTAAGAAGTAAATTATTTGCCAACTTAATACTTACATTTAAGTAGCCAGCTCATTGACAAATGCCACAGCTGTGCACTGCAATATGGTTGGAAATCACAACTTACAATGCAGTCATTTAGAGCTTTGATGTAGTTACATATATAAAATTTTAAAGCAGAATTATTTCAATGTCTTTATGACATTAAATTCCATATTTTATCTGTTTTTAAATGCACAAATCAGCCAGAAAGTAGACAGACATGATTCTCAACATCAAGATACATTAAAATGAAATGGGCCTGCTGGCCACATTTGATATTCTGTGGAAGAGGATAGGTTAATTAAATAACCAGTAATGTGCACACCGAAGTAGAGAACAGCAGCTCACAAGTCAAAAAATGTCTTTCCTATATGATTGTTGAATTTTATGTGTGTGTTTTAGTTTGAATCTTGAGGCAATGTGTGAGAAAAACAGTTCCATGGGGAGGGTTTGTAAAGAAATAATAACTCACATCATGGCCATAAAATAGTGAAATAATTTATAATGCTTACTCATTCAGCCAAACTGCATTTTATTTGTCAGCTTCCAGACAAAAGAGCTGAACTCATGCCATGTGTTTGAGCAGAAGGAATTTAACGTGGGGACCAGAAAGAGAGGAGTTAGGAACAGGTGAGAACGAGAGTTCACACTTGCATGCAGCCCATACCAAACCTAGGGCTAGGCAAAAGGAGGGAGAAGGTAGTGCCAGAGTTCAGGGACCAGTGACATTCAGAGAAAGAACAAAAGAAGAGGATACTTGAGAGTTCAGTTGGCTAGGTTCACTAGGCTGGACCTAAAACCATGGACCTGAAACCATCTGGCCAGATTTGTCGTCCAGAGGCTGTAATGCCACTGCCAGACCCTGCCATAGAGCAGCACCTAGGAAGGTGGAGCAGAGGGACTTCACGTTCCTGTGCCCTCCATTCTCATGTCAGGGCCTCCCAACTGGTCAAAACTAGCTCAAAGTACCGCAGGCAAAGAAACCGAGACAATGTCATTTCCGGGTTTCAGATCCTTGAGATATGCGTGGAGCAAGGTGAAAGCAAAGCATGGATGTGAGAACAAACAGGAGAATGATTGGAGCCTTGTCAATTATAACGACCTAACTGCAGGATTGGAGAAAGGCCCAGCCAGAAAATCTGTGCTTGCTTTCATAATAAAAGTCAAATGTCCTCATGAATTCTCAGTGTGCCAAGTAGGAAAGGTCTTTCCTAATAATTAAAGAAAATGAGTACACCATCTAATTTGAAATGACAGCCTGTGGTCTGAATTTTCTCACCTAATTCGAAAATCTAAATGTCATTTTAGTCATTTCTTATTATTTCTGAGTATGAAAAGAACTTCTAAACTTATTTGAATTTCCTTCTAACTTCCCCCCACACACATCTCCCCATGTTCATAAATGCCTCTGTACTCTGAAATACAGTTTCCTTTTAGAGGATGTGTTGCCGTTACATTAGTGCTCATATTTCATAAAATGGATGTTTTCTTAGCATTTACAAGGTAATTTATTTAGTACAATGTAATGTTAAGATTGTCTAGTACAGTTTACATACACTGAGCAAGGAGGAAATCTGTGATAACAAAAGAACATTGCACTAGATAAATGGGGATAGATGCGGTATTTATAGCCAAATGTATGATTGTTAAAACATGAGAGTGAAATTACAAATTGCGTTAAAAGTAATGCATCTCCTCCTCCGGTATCCTCTTACCTCTAATCTCATGTAGTTTTTTCGCTCTCCTTCATGCTGCTCCCCTATATCATTCATCAGTCTCTCCATCCATCTTCTCTGTCTCCTCCTGTGTCTTTGCCTTCGAGCTTTCAGCCCGGCACCTATCCAGTCGCCAGAATACTCATTTCTCTTCCTTTAAATTCCTATAAGAATACTCCTTCCAATCGAAACCTAGACTTTCCTGACATGTCTGATGATTTTTGAAGCTCTGAAGATTAAGAAGTATATGATTGACAGGTGTAGCAGGTTTACAGCTCCAGTTAAAAGTCTTTTTTTTTACTATGTATCTTTTTAAATCATTTTTTAAAGTTTTTTTATTATTTATTTATTTTTAGAGAGGGAAGGGAGGGAAAAAGAGAGAGAGAGAAACATCACTGTGCGGTTGCTGGGGGCCGTGGCCTGCAACCCAGGCATGTGTCCTGACTGGGAATTGAACCTACGATGCTTTGGTTTGCAGCCCGCACTCAATCCACTGAGCTACGCCAGCCAGGTTAAATCATTTTCTATTGTTGTTAAAATACAGTTGTCTCTATTTTCCCACCACCACTTTCCCCTGCCCTGCCCACCCCCACCTCCCATCCTCAATCCTAACCCCTTTGGCTTTGTCCATGGGTCCTTTATACATGTTCCTTGTTGACCCTTTCCCTACTTTCCCCCATCTTTAAACATATAGTTTGTATTAATATTGTATGTATACTTTTATTCTTAAACTTGAGTAATACACAGGCCTCCTTTTGGAAAAAAAAGAATAATAGTTTAAAAATATTGACTTACTAGACTAAATTTTTCTATACAAACAAATAATTTACAGTTATGATTTATCATTGCAAAGGTAGTTTTATTTTTTTGGTAGTTTTATTTTATAACTGTAAATCTATTTTAAGATAATCATTGCCAGTATAGGAAAACTTTTCAAAATTATAGAGATTCTCAGACCCCAAAGAACATGTTTCTGCAGCTCCAAATACTGTCTCTTTCCCTCTCCCTCCTCAGTACAAAATACTCTATACTTGAGTACAAGAACACTCTTCATAAGATCCGCATTTTTTGACACATGTGACTTTTAACCCATTGAACAAATAAAACACTATAAGAAAAAAATCCATGTGCTTTTCATTAGAGTTATTATCTACTATGAGCAGGTGTTTTATTGATACGATGGGTAATGCAAAGAAATTTAAGAAGTAGTACACGTCATAGCATTATTATGGACAAAAGTAATCAGGAAAAGCTACTTGTAGGTGTGAAATGAGCTGTCTCTTAAATAACTTGGATTGGGGAAGTGGAAGGAAGACTGTGCAAGGGCCATTAATAATACAAAGAAATCAGTATAGAGTGAGACTGACTTTCTTGTGGTGAATCATTTGTTTTCAAATCATGTTCCACTGCCTGTCGAGACTAGATATGCAGATTTATGGTTAAATTTTCATTGTTAGAAACATTCAACATAATCAAACAGGAATATAATAGTCACATATATTTATCTACATAAATTATTTAGAATTCTTTGAAGATCGGCAAATTAACTTGTGCAGCCAGGCTAACTCATTCTGGAGTACTCCAGGAATGCAGTCTGTTACTCCATCTCTGTGCATGTAATTTACTCCCTGCGAATAAGCTATTGGTCAGAAATTTGTGGGTTTGTACTTTAACAAATGCAGATGTGAGAATAGCCACTCATGAATAATCGTGCACAAAATAGAACAAGTGTGACCTTTTGATGAAGACAAAGTTCATGTCTCTAGAACATGGTATGGTCACATAATGATCTAATGGTCATGATATAAAACAAGTGAATATGATAATAAAATAATGTTTCTAACACATTGTAGGTGATTTTTGCTTGGATTGGAAGACCCAATGTGAACCAGAACTTCCACTTGTAGGTATCTGCCAAAGATAAATATAAACTTATACCAATACAAAACTTGTATATGCATGTTCATGGCAGAATTATTCATGATAGCTAAAATATGGAAACAACTGAAATGTTCATTAATAGATGAATGGATACCCAGTGTCATATATACATACAATGGAATATTATTTTGTGATAAAAGGGAATGAAGTGCTGATACGTGCCATTGCATGGATATTATATTTCTAAAACATTAAGTTCAGTGAAAGTAGCTACTCATAAAAGACCCCATATTATATGGTACCATTTATAGGAAATTTCAGGAGTAGGAAAACAGAGAGATGTGAAGTGGATTTGTGATTTCTTTGGCCGGTTGGTAGAGGAAGGAGGAGGGGGTGTAAGAAGCAGGGAGAGGAAATGGGCAGTGATAGCCGAAGGCACGGTTTTTATACAGTGTGATGGTAATGTTCCCAGTTTGATTACGTTGATGGTTGCACCACTCTGTAAGTATACCAAAAAGGTTGAATTGCCTGTTTCAAAGAGATAAAATTTCTAACATATGACTTATAGCTCCATTAAAATTAAATCATAGATGAATATTATTAGCTATTTGGTTGTTACTACTTGAAAAAGCCTTATTAAGAAGTATAAAACATATTACCAATTAATACTGTTGATTAAGCTCAACACATGATGTTGGATTTTGAAGGGGGCTAAAAACTAATAGGATAAGCTTATGTTTTCAAATGCCTCATTACATAGTAAAAATAAAGATATATATTTTTAAATTTGCAAAGTTCTGAAAAATTTATTGCAAAATGTCTCTCCAAAAGGGCATTGTAACTTACAGCTAGACAAACTAGGAAAAATTTTCTTCATATTAATAAATCATCCATTATGTGGGAAAGAACTTATGTATCCAGAATGTCAGTAAATCCGCCTGTGAGAAAGGTGGTACAGAAATCTGGCCTGTCCAGTTCCATCAGGCACCACTGAACAGATGCATTGAAGGTGCTACTGGAAAGTAGGGGGGTGATGAGGCCTATGAAATTCTAACACTAAGGTAAAAAAAATGGTGGCAAGAAATAAATTCTGATTTGACAATCATCTAAGCAGTTATAATCACATTTTATTATATAATAAACAGTATTATATAACAATGTCAATAGAAAGGGCATCTAAAAAAGCCTGATATGTAACTAGTAAATAATAAATGAAACGTTTATAGTCAACATAATTTTAAATTCTTAAATATACTTATTCTCCCCCAAAGAAATGATAGTGTCATATCTTCTCACATGTCAAAGCAGTAATAATCAAGTCCAGTTTCTGAAGCCAACAGGCCTAGGAACTGGAGCTTAGAAAATGAAATTTTCTTTTTGGAAATAGTTAATAATCACAAGTAAGCATTTCAGTTTTATAGGAGGAAACATTCAAATTTGTAATTTAAATCAGTTATTCATTTTGGTAAGCACTTATACTTATTGAATTAAGCCCCATAATTGGTGGCTAAACTCTAGCATTTACTACTTAGTCCTAAGCTAGATGCTTGTTGCTAAGAGTGAAACGACAGGTACTGGGTTCCTGTCTAGGAGGAGAAGATGTGTCAGTGACAGAGACCTAATCGGTAATCAGGGCACTTTGAAGATGTAACTTCGTGCAATTCTAAAGCAATTCTAAAGACTAACTAGTGCTAATTCCATTTAAAAGCTGAGAAAATTCAGTCAGAACATTCACATAACTTGCACATGGGCACCCAGTAAGAGGACAGGTCTGCCTGATGACAGCGCTTGTCACTTTGCTTTACTCCTGATGTCACCTAGGGTCACAAGAAGCTCTCACTGCAGATGGTGGTAGGAAGCATGAATTTACACAGACATTCTCAGAGAAAGATGATTTCTCACATCCAAGGAATTTATCTGGTTATCTGCCAGGAGTCAGAGAGCAGCACTCAGGGAACTGAAATACAGGGAGAGGGTATTTGGATGAAGAGGAGGATGAACATAAGTGTCCAAGGCCATGCTCAGCTTGACAGCCCTGAAGGAAGTCCCCTGGAAGGACCTTCGATGAGCCAGAAAGTCAGCTGAATGTGCTGATGCCAGGGAAGGGGGTACAGAGGGCTTCTATGTGCTTGAAGGATTTCTTTGGATACCAAGTACTTTTATGTGTTCTTTATATTTAATCACTAAGAAAAGTTATGAAAATTTTTATTAAAAATGATATTATGTTCATCTTGAATGCCTAAATTTGAAAAGAAAGTTATATGTTATGTTAAAATTTTAAAAATTGCTACAATATTTATTATATATAATAATGCAGACTTCCAATATCATGAAACAGGTAGTTATTGTCATTCTTTACATTAAATTAATAGGTAATATCCCAACTTGGCTAGAAATATTATATGTCAATGCAAAGGAAAGGAAGAGGCAAAATTATTCCTGTGAGGTAATTGCTTCCACTGTTTACAATGGTGAATGTCTATTAGAAGCAGTAATGGCTATTTTAATTGTGAATAAAAACAGTAAAAATACAAAGTGATTTGTGGAGTTTGACCTACTTATAAAGTATCTAATTTTAGTTATCATGCTTTCTGTTGCACCAGAAATGTTGTGATATTCTAATATTAATAACTTCTATGATCAACTTTAAAAATAGTATAGCCTTCAAAGTATCTGACATATGTTAACAGGAAGTCAGGAATAAACATCTCTCAAGGAGAAATGAAAAACCAGTAGAAATTTTATATCTCCTGTTAGTAGAATATACCCAAGTCCGGAGATTTAAAGTGAATAAGGATAGTAACATTTGTCCCATTTTAAAGATGAGAAAATTAAGTCGTACGATGTTTACATAACTTTGTTAATGTTTACCAGCAGCGTGTCCTGGGTTCCTCTTGTATATTGTCGTGAATTCTCAACAACCTTGTAGTGAAGAATGAATGGGACCATGTGGCAAATTCAAGATCTGCGTCTTGAAGAGATTAAGCAAACTTCCCTCAACTAAAGTTCTAGCTTTCCGCAATACACCTGTCTGTACCCATGGCTTCCTTCAAATAGCACTATCCTGCTGTTTCATCCCTCCCAAATGTTTCTTAGGGTTGGGTTTACCTTGAGCATGAGAGTAGAGACAGGGCGACCAGTGTCAACCTAAAGTGCACTGTCTTGTAACTCCACTCACCTGAGCTCAAAAATAAGCCTCAAATTAGCCTGACAGTGAAAACTGCTGTTAGGAAAACCCTGAGCAATTTGAAAGGAGGGTGTATCTGCCAGTCATTTTATTAACTATCAGCTAGTCTCAATAGCATTTCTAGTGAGAATGGAAGCCTTGCCTGCTCTGTCCACTTCAGTTTCCTTAGCACCAAGAAAAGAGCCCAGCACAGAGAGAATTCTCAGTAGACGTGCATTGAATGTTGAGTGAATGGATAAGTGGGAGCACATCAGAGGGCAGAAGTGGTAAGCTGGGTAACATTCCCAAGTCCTCCAAACCTGATTGGTCTCATTCTCACCATTGCCTATGATTTGCTCTCAGGGGTTTCATTGAATCAATTGCCCAGTCATCATTGGCATTTCCTTGGGGGCTGTCAAAGGTTAGAAATCGCGATGGAAGTCAGAGCAGTTAAGGAAAACACAAGAACCACCACTTTTCTTGTTAGAAAATATGTCCATTTGAAGTCCTCACCTTACACTACATTGAATACATGTTGTCTGGGCACTGAAAGGAGAAGCCAAGAGTAGTTATTCACAGACAAGTTAGGTCATCTTTCTGGCTGGACCTCAAGGATAACGGAGCGAATATAGGCAAGGCATCGGCACACACAACAGCAGGTGTGAAAACTGGCAGGAAATGGAAGCAATTAATACCTCTATCCTGGTATTACCTTTAAAAATATTTTTCTTTTGTACTTAGCCTCTTTCTTATCTTAAATATATATAAAATCAAGATATATTATATATAAATTATGCCTATTTTAACTATTCTTTTAATCCTTTTGACACTAGAAGTGTTGTCTCATACAAAAGCATCAGAATTTATTGAGAAGCCTATGGTTGCATTTTGTAATTGTCTTATCTGATGTACCCACTTGTGCTTTTGCCCCTCATTTGGACATTATATGTTGGGCATCATGCATTTGTCTTTACAGGTTTACTCTCCACCTTTCTCCCTGATACTTGCTCTGGGCCCCTTGACCTCTGCTAGCTGGTTGTGTTCACCCAACAAGTAGCCCCATTAGGATAGCAGGGAACGTGAGGAAAACGAGGTCAGGACGTTTTGCAGCATTTATTCCCTTGGCTCTCTCCTGGTCACCACTGACTGGCTGTGTGCTGTGCTGAGGATTAATGATCCTCTCAACATTCCCCCTTCTATTCAGTGCTCTTCTTCTAAATTAGGGTAACTGCCCCGCCCGTGTGCCTGTGGTCCTGAAGGCCCCACACTTATTAGCACTAGTGTGCTGCACTCTTCCGTGTGTTGCAAGAAACAGCCCTTTGGAAAACGTCCTCCCTGTGCAGTATTTCTTGTTTTAAGTTGTCCTCATGCATCCTAATCTGAGTGCGTCAGCTGTTGTGTTCTGCAAACCTGACGGATAAGCACTGCATCCTCTTTCTTTGAGACTCCTACTCTTCTTTTCCTTTGCTGCTTTTTATTTGCCATTTCCATGATAGTAGCTTCAGGTTGAATGCATGAGTCTAAACCACAAGGCAAGGTCTGTGTTTGATACAGAGATTTTTGAGTCATCAAGTGAAAGTGGAAATTATTGCAGAAGATAAAATGACCTAGAAAGAGTGTACAGACTCTGATGGATTAAGAACAGAATAATTACAGCTCACACATCTTGAGTGCAGGGACGTGTTCTGTGTCCCTCACATTTTTCTAAGGACTTTTTGTCCTACTTCATTTGATTTAATCCTCAGATTTCTCTGAGGTGCGTACTATCATTATGTCAGTCTTACAAGTTAGAAAATGAAGGCAGCAAGTGGTTAAACAGCTTGTCCATGTCACCGTCTGGGAAATAGGGGAACCACGATAAAAACCGAGGAGTGTGACAGTTTTATTCTTGAAACCTGCACAGCCCTGCCCACACTGACACAACACCTGGGAGCTAAATAACGTGTTTGTGTAGCCCTTTCTATCTTTATTCTGCATTTAACTTGATGTCAACCTTGACTCCTCCTCTCCCTCCACTTTATCAGCGTTATCGCAGGGCTACTTTGGGCCTCTGCCGTTTTACCCACAGACAGCTACCTGTGAGCACATCAGAACCCACACAAATGAGCGGATGAGACTTTTAGACAAGCCACATAAGCCACACATGAGCTCAAGTATTTCAATTTGACTCATGTTATATGTTTCATCTTAAAAAGTGTTTTGTTTTGCTTTTTAATATCAGTATGTGTTTTGAAGACATTGGAGGTAAGGAAGTGCATAACCTAGTTCAGGATGTCATTGTTCAGTTATACTTTACTTCCTTTTTATACCAAATATAAAAATACATCTTAAAATAAAACAGTAATTAAGGAAACGTTAATATTTACTTAAAGAGAAGGCACTTCTAGTATAAGTTCACACATTAATTAAAGCACCGGGACAGGAAATGAATGCGTATAAAAAGCTGGCTCAATTCAAACGTTAATTTAGGCAGCGGTAATAGAAAATTCTCTCCTAAAGTTTTATGGTTTGTAAAATGTTCCAAGTTCATTAGGATCTGTAAATCAATGCACTTGTTGGAGCAATTCTCGGAGCATCTGAAAGGTGTAAGTAAGGGCTATTCGCCCTTCTGGTTTGTAAACACAGGGCATAGTAGCACCACCGCATCATCTGTACACAGGAGACACTTACCTTAGACTCTAGAAAACAAAGACACTAACTTTGAGAAAGTTAGCTAGTTCAAGGTAATGCAGAGGCATTTTCTATTCCTCCCTTCACCGGGCCCCACAGAAATCACTGCTCATTTAAGTATTCAATGCTTTGCTCCCTCCTGTGTATTTATACCTGACACTTATCAATCCTGATGCTCTAAGCACTTACCGTTTCACCCAGCACAAAGTTTGTACATTTTGTTGGAATTCTCCACAATTATTCCTGAGCATTCCAAATGATGCCTTCATGTCCCATATCTCTCATCACTGTAAGGGTCTTAGGTGTGCTCACGTACTCATGGTAGTCCCGGGGAAAGCATAGCAGACTCATACTTAACCTCACTCAGTGCATGATCTGTGTGCTGTGACATTATGGTATTTCTATTTAGCTGGTGACTGGCAGACAGGTCTTTTTATTTCTGAGCCCTGTGACTTGGGTCTAAGTTCTTTTCTACAGATCTTGGCCCTCATTCAAACAGTTGACAGTTATACAGACATAAACCTCTTGGATGTAAATAAGTTCTGTAAATATTCTTAAATTAGGATAGTGTTCTGCTCTGACTATTGTATAAACAAGGCCTCAAGAGATAGTGACATCTCATTTACTGTCAACTTAGTGGATCCTAGCTCAGGTTTGTAGGAAGTCTGAACACGAACAAGGCTTCCCTGTAGTCCCTTTTCTCGGTTTCTCGGTGTGTGGTAGGAAAAGCTGGTGGAGTGTCCATCCCTCCTGTCACTTTTACTCAATATTCTGTGCAATAACTTCTCAAGGAGTTACCACAGTGGAAACGGTGAAGCCGCACAGTGAGCTTGTGTGACTAAGGGCGAGCAGTTCTCCCCAGAGGTGACATGATGAGGCTTAGTGAGGTTTCAGCAGAAACTGGAATGCTTAGCGGAGATGTAGAAGCATTTTTCAGGGATTAACTGACTAGTGAAAGCATAACATTTGTGTGGGTGAACTCTGGGGTTTTCATGTGTTTCAGAAGCACTGTGGGAGGACAGGGAACCATGTGGGACCAGTGAAGCAAAACACGGTATAATGTGGATTATTATGCATAATGTGACCCCATTTAAGCTATCAGGGTGACTTGGCCTGTGCAATTTCAAACTGCAGAAGATTTCATATTTTAACACTCAGAACCTTTTTTCTAACTTTATTCAAACCTTTATAGTTTTTCTGAGAATCAAATTTTATATATAATTTAAGAAGTTTTGCAATGGCCTCGACCAAAAATGTTAAGAGTTCAGACTTGACCATGATAATTAATACAACCATCCATGTACCTAAATCCTATGAATCTGGTTTCAATTTTTATCAAATATTACAAGGTATATTTTTTACCTCTTTTGCTGATCACCAGGTCAAGTGAACAAAAACAATGTGATTCAGAAACTGATTAGTTATGAGGTTAAAAAATTTATGCACAGTAAAAAATGTGTCGAGGGACGTTGAGAATACATACTGAGGTGTTTAACATGGTTTCCTCTGGAGACTGGAGCTGAAAGCATGAAGGGTAGTTGTACATTGTACAGTGCACAATTCTCTATTGTTTGAATCTTCCTGCCTGTATTTCTTAAAGTAAAATGCAAGCAAAATCAACAAAGAATTGATTAATTATTTAATACATTGAATTGTGAAAATTGACTAGCCCCTTGGAAAATATTATTTTGATAACAGTTCATCATATTATACTCCAAAAATAAATTCTGGATGGATTAGAGTTAAAGCTAAAACGATGACATCCAAATGTGATAGAAAAATATATGTCATTATCTAATATTAATTGAAGAACGCTTTTCAGCAGAACATGAAAACAATGGGAGAAAGTAAAGGTCAATTTGACAATGTCAGTGATGTCATAATGCAAACCACGGACTGGAAAGGTCTTCACAATGAATTGGCACATAAAATGTTCATGTACATGAAGCTTGCATATATTAATAAGAAAAATTCTTCTGCCCCAATTAAAGAACATGAAAGACTTATGGAAGAAAAAATGCAAATAGCCGATAAGATTAGAAATAGTCAACATTATTTGAGTTGAAGATTAAAACGCCATTTTAATTATAATATTTTAATATCAGGTAGAGCTAGACAACTCTTCCCTTGTAGCTGTTCTCTTACAGCATCTGCCTAGCTATTAATAAATGCTTGCTTGTTCATATAAACACAGCATCAAATTGATTAGGTTCCAAACACTGTATCTGTATTGAGATTTTATAAATGTTACAAATTATCCCAAGACCTTTTGTCATCTTTATGATGTTTGGTTATCTCGAGAGCAGAGGATGGCTTTCCATTTGCTCAAGAATGCTCATGACTTACAGGAGCACATTACAGTTTTCCTCCTGTAGGATTTGCCATTTTAAAGTTTATTTTTAAGCATTAGATATTCTCTACTAGTTATTGTTTGTGTAACCTATGAAGATTATTGATGTCTGTAAGTTAATTTTCTACTTCCACCTTACCAAATTCTTTTATTCTGAACTTAAAATGGAAAGTTATTTCATTGATTCTGCAGGGTTTTCTAGGTATATAATCATATCAATGGCAAAGAGAAATAGGTTTAGTATTTATTTTCCAGGCCTGAAGATGGTAATCGATTTCTTTCTGCTTGCATTGGCTGGTAGTTCCAGAGGAATTATAAATGGTAGTAGAAATGTGTGCACATCTGTCTTTTATTCTGAGATTAATGGAAAGTCTTTAGTTAATTCTTCACTAACTAAATACTGGGCTAAGGATTAAGGTAAATATGTCATTTTTTAAAAAGCATCTATCAATTTTTATTTTTAAGTGACCTTAAAGAAACAAATGGGTATTTCAAAGGCTTTTAAGTCCATAAAAATAATGTTTCCTAAATCTATTAGTATGTTTTGCCAGTAGTTTTTAAATACTTAACCAACTTTGCAGTTGTCACACAAATCTTGCCTGCTTGTATATTATTTTCTTAATGTGATGCTGAATTCTGCTTGCTAAAATTTTCTGTAGGTTTTTTACCTTGTAGTCACAGGTACTATTATTTTAAAATTTTCTTCCTTTTTTTTGCAGGGATGGTTATAGCTTTTATCTGAGTTAGGTATTCATATTAATTTTTTTACTAAAAAGAATTTGGAAATTGTTTTCTTATTTTCTATGCTTGGAACAAAATGTATACCAATGGGGGAAAACTGTCTATTTTTGAAATTGGGGAAGATTCCCTTCTAAAACATTCAAGGCCTGAGACATTTTATCTTTTTTTCTTCTGTAGAAATTGGTCTAAATTTTCTATTTGTAGTGGAATTAATTTTCTTTTTTTCTCTCTGTAGCTTTCATCATTTTTTCTTTTATTTTTTAAATTTTATTTTAATTGTTGTTCCAGTACAATTTTCTATCTGTTACTCCCATCCCAACCCACCCATCCAGCCCTCCCCTCCTCCCTCCCATTTCTGCCCACCCCTAGTTTTTATCCATGTGTTCTTTATACTTGTTCCTATAAACCCTTCCCCTTTTCCCCTGAAATTCCCTCTCCTCTCCCCTCTGAACTCTGTCAGTCTGTTCTTTATTTCAGTGTCTTTGGTTATATTTTGCTTGTTTCTTTCTTTTGTTGTTTAGGTTCCTGTTAAAGGTGAGATCATATGGTATTTGTCTTTCATTGCCTGGCTTATTTCTCTTAGCATAATGCTTTTTAGTTGCATCCATGCTGTTGCAGAGGGTAGGAGCTCCTTCTTTCTGCTGCATAAAATTCCATGAATGGGTCAAGAATGAAATAAGGGAAGAAATCAAAAAGTTTCTGCAAACAAACAAAAATGAACTCACAACAACCCAAAATTTATGGGGCACAGCCAAGGCAGTCCTGAGAGGGAAATTCATAGCGATACAGGCCTACCTAAAAAAGATAGAAACATTTCAAACAAACAACCTAACCCTACGTCTACAAGAACTTGAGGAAAAACAACGAGCAAGAGCAATGAGCAAGAGCCCAGAGCAAGAAGAAGGAAGGGAATAACCAAGATCAGAGCAGAATTAAATGACATAGAGACTAAAAGCACAATTCTAAGGATCAATGAATCCAGGAGTTGGTTCTTTGAAAAGATAAACAAAATCGACAAGCCTTTAAGCAGGGTCATCAAGAAAAAAAGAGAAACGACCCATATAAACACAATCAGAACTGAAAGAGGAGAGATTACAACTGACGCCATATAAATACAAAGGATTGTAAGAAATTACTATGAAGAACTGTATGCCAAGAAATTTGAAAACCTAGGTGAAATGGACAAATTTCTAGAAAAATATAATCTTCCAAAACTCAACAAAAAAGAAACAGAAAGCCTGAACAGACCAATAACAGCAGATGAAATTGAAGCAATAATCAAAAAACTCCTGACACACAAAGGCCTGGGACCAGATGGTTTCACAGGAGAATTCTACAAAGCATTTAAGGAAAAGCTAATCCCTATCCTTCACAGACTATTCCAAAAAATCCAGAATGATGGAAGACTCCCAAACCCTTTTTATGAAGCCAGCATCATCCTAATCCCAAAACCAGATAAAGACACAACAAAGAAAGAAAACTTCAGGCCAATATCGCTGATGAACATAGATGCTAAAATCCCCAACAAAATATTGGAATTAATTTTCATAAACTGTACTTTTCAAGGAAATTATACATTTCACTTAACTTTTCAAATTTATTTACATAGGGGTCTTCAAAATACTCTCCTCTTCATAAATTTGTGGTTGTTTGAATACTTATTTTTCCTTTCTCATTTCTTTTTTGTATCTTTGTGAAATAGTCCTGCTTTTTTTACCTTGAAAGATTTATCTAACAAAAGACTTTTTAATGAATCTGATACTTTTTCCAACCTCTTATTCAGAAGACTTAGTCACTAATTGTTCCACAAATATGCTATAGCAAGTTACATTCTTTTCTAGACATGTAGATTCTTTGAAGACAGAGTTAGGTGTTAGTTCCAAAGGTGGTAAGTGCCTGATATTTCCTGAAGGTTCCTACCATCTGGGATAATTATTATGTCTTTGGCTACTTTAAGCATTTTTGTATGAAACAAAAGAAGAATAATGGCATTGATCCCAAAATATAAAAGTGCATCCTCTTTTCAGTGCTAAATTCTTTACTTGTGTGTTTCATGTATAACCTCTCTGGAACAATATGTTCATGATTGTCAGTAGCAAAGTGATGAGATGTGTGCTCTGAAGCTGCTCATTCTCTGGGGCTTCCATATTACATGTGTCTGTGGGCTCTAATCTTTGAGCCCAGTGCTCATCACTTAACATGCAGAAAAAGTCCAAGAATCTGCCTATATTATTACCATGTCTAATTGAGTTTCCAAGATATTATTTTTCAGTTAATTGTATAGGAATTAATCATCATTTTAATATACACATAACTAAAGGATATTTTAGATTAGTTATGAAAAGAAAACTTTGGTAAAATATACAGATAATTTAAATCTGCTTACTCTCTATCCTCTTCATTGAATATTATAAATTCTCCAAAGTTTATATGTTTCATATTTAGAATTTTGGCAATTATGTAAAATCTTGCTTCAGGAACTTCACATAGCTGAACGAGTTTTCCTGTTGTGCTTGTCAGAATATTTGAGTTTTGGTAGCCATGTTATTTACGAAAATTTGATAAACCAATACACTACAGGCTGTTTCATTGCTGAGTACAGACAGCTGGCCTGACAGGTCCTTGCGCGTCTCAGCCACTTGATTATGGGTGCCTGTGTCTGCTGCGTCCCAGAATCCTTCTGACCTCCAGAGAACCGCGAAGTGCGTGTTTCTATGCCAGTTCACTCTTTGCCATTTAAAAATGCTCCTTCCTTCTCCTTTGTGCCAGCTCTTGTGTCAAACTCGTCAACTCATTAGAATTAAAGGTCTTTTTAACACCCCACAGAGCTCTGAAGTGAATATTTTGGCCACAACTGTGGGAGCTGAACTCCCTCTAAATTACCCTGTAACGTCCCTTAATTGTGCAAGAAGGCAAAGCTATGTCAGCAACTTAGATTTGAAACCTGGCCTATATTTTAAGGAATATTTTCTGAACTCGTCTTTATGTTTTTTTATCTTTAGTTGTCCTTTGTATTAATTTCAAACACCGTATACATTTTGAACAGATCTGAACTCCCTGAGTCTAAAGTAAATTTTCTTCTTATGATGTAGAAGTTATAAAATAATTTCAACATATTTAGATCACCATTCTCATTAATATTACCCATACTTATGCAGGTCTAAATTTAAAAAAAAGTTAACTCAATCAATGAAATACATTTTGAAATAAATTTTGAAAATTTTCATTTTGCCTTTTTCTTCTCCTATAACTATCGTGTTTTAGGGCTTACATTTTTATGACACTGTGGGGTACTTCTTGCGTACTATTGGATTTAATTTTAAAATAGTCCTACCAAGTATACAGCTGAAGAATTTAGATATATATGGTCGTTGAATTGCATGCTCAGTTAGTGATTGAAGTATGATGCAAAACAAGAGTCATGTGACTTCAAAATCTGCTTTTAAGCACTAGCGTATGGTGCCTTTATAAAGTAATTGAGTGCTTACTCTTAATAAAATAAAGCCAAGCTAGCTGACTGACTCAAATATCCTCCCCAATTTAAGTAATTTGAGTGAGTGATAAAATCTATGATCTATCATTTGAGTGTTCCTAAATTATAAGCAGTCACCTTTGCTCCCAATGTTCACATTTAGAGATCTCACATAAACCTAGAGATAAAACTCGGTTGAGAAACAAGGTGAAAGTGTTTAGACAAGTTATTTAATTTGTTTTTAGATGAGTTAGCGAAATTTAAAACAGGGAATGATACTGCTTTGTAGTCAACCAAAAATAAATATATATTTTCAGTAATCCTGAAATAATATTAGATATATTATGGTGTATTTTAATATTTGAAATCCATCAAACCATACTAGATACATTAGAATAGTTTGCACTTATACTTTTAAGAGAAGCAAACTAGTTTGTAGAGGTATAGATGGATATCATTTTGAACATTTGTACAAAAATACTAACTTACTATTATAACAAGTAGAATCATAAAACATTTACAGAAAAGACACACCAAGTAGCATTTATTCTATGAATGCAAGGTTGATTGCAGACTAGAAAAGCTATTAATACTAATATACCACATTAATATATGTAAGGAGAAAGGAAAGAAAGATCTGATTTGTCAATATTAAACACCCATTTCAGAAAAAGATACTCTTCAAAATAGGTTTTAACGGGTAATTAACATGAATATATACATATATTTACATACATATACATATACATATACACACACACACAGATATCTTTCTCTACCTCTATCTCAAATTCTTTGTCATTATCTGCATACCTTAACCCTGAAGCCAGCATATTATTCTGTGGGTGAATAATAGAGGCATTTCTGCTAACAACCTAACAGAGACTGAAACAATGAGAACTCCTATCTCTGTTTCTCAGTGATCCCTTCATACAGTCTCTCCAACACGGCGAAAACCAGAAGCACTGGACTGCTGATATGGCAGTGCAGATGTCTCGAGTGGTGTTTCCTGAGAGTCTCGGGCAGAAACCAAGTTTGAAGACACATAGGATCACTTCTGACATACTCGTGGGTGCATCTCGAGCCCAGAGGAGGGAACCCCCACTGAGTGTCAACATTGTGTTGGAAAGAGTATATGAGCCGGGATACGTTGGCGTAGCCGTGTTTAGTAAATCACTACTTGAGCCCTAAACAGGTAGACAACTAATAGTTCAGATGTCATTTATAATAATGATGAAGATTCAATACTGAGGAATAAACAAGAAATGTAAACAATGTATATAAGGACGTTTTCAATGCTCCTTAAAGACAGAAAGGTAGACTTGAGCTAATGGGAAGACAACACTTGTTGAATAAGAACACATTCTTCCTGACTTAATTAACAAATTTAGTGGAATCTCAACAGCAATTTCAAAAGGAATTTTTATGGAGCTGAACAAAATGATAGTAAACTTTATTTGTTAAAATAAGCATGCAAAAAAAGTTCACAGATTATTGAAAATTAAGGCTAGAGGGAGACTTATTTTACCAGATCTTAAAACGTTTAAAAGTGGTAACAATGAACAAATAGAAAATGAAATAACATAAAAAGTTGAGAAATAGACTGTAGGTATATATGTGCATACATGAAAATTCATTATATGATGAAAGTGGAAGTGGCATCTAAAATCTCAGGGGGATATTAGGTTTTTATAATAAATCACACTAGTATTATAAGGATAGATAGCCATTTTGAAAGAGATTAACTTAGATTCATACCTCCAGCCTTTCAAAAGAATAAAATACAAAGAATACCCAGGAATTCTGCACCCAAGTTACAATATTTTTGGATTTGTCTGCCTTCCCTCCTGATTGAGAGTCAGATTATAGAGTTTGGCAGGAATACCACCAAAGTGAGATAGTAGTTCTCTCGCTCTCTCCCCCCCGCCACTGTGTGTGTGTGTGTGTGTGTGTGTATGCCTTTTTCTCCCTCTTTACACATACAGATTATGTATAAGCATCAATTTGTCTCTTTGCCCACTGCATGGGCTACTTGCAATGAGCACACCCAGCACTCAGATACTGTCTTCATAAGATTTTCAGTAGGTAGGAGCCAGTGAAAATAGCTGTTTTTACATCCCAGTCAGAGAGAGTACAAGGTGAGTAGGAAATGTCTTCTTGTGCCAAAAAAGCAGAATTTTTGGAACCTGTCAAAAAGACAAAGAATCCAGCTACAGGCACCTAATCTGGAAAAATTTGAACATCGAAATAAATAATGATATGACAGTTATAACCTATGAAATAAAGTAAAAATTTATGAGTCTACCATCACATAAATAAATACATGCAAGATAAGTAAACACTCATACAGCAGAATGTAAACTAATGAATACAGAGGAATAACGGAATTAATTTCACAGTTTAGTAATTAGGCAAGAATTGTCAGTAGGTGCAGAAATTCACTAGTGAAATTTTGAGAAATAACAGGATGCTTATATAATCTCAAAATATCTCCCTGAAAGGTCCTTATTAATTACAATGTGTAAAATAATAAAATAATAACACCGCAGTGGGAAAACCTAATGATCAAAGTTAGCATTCCCAGTAAAGGCTAATAGGCAGCATGCACATTCTGTTAACATTCACTGAGAATAACTCTCCTGCACTTTCGTGTGTTCCTGCCAAATGTATCATCCAACTCTAATCATGGAGGAAGGCAGACACATCCCAGCTGATGGAAAGATTACAAATGAGACTGACCTCTTCAAAATATCAATGCATGACATATAAAGACAGACTCTGGGACAATTCCGAATTAAAGGATATGAACATAATTGTCAATTGATTATAATGGATTATTTTAGATTTGGGGAAGAAGCAGGGCTGTGTTATGACAAATGGCAAAATTTGAATGGAAATCTATAGATTAGATAATAGCTATATTTTTATCAATGTCAATTTATTGATTCAGTAAATTGTACTTACATACTTATGTAAGTAATTACCTTGTTTTTAGAAATCATGCTGATTTATGTAGGGATCAAGGAATATCATGTTTTCAATTCAGTATAAAATGTTTCTGGGAAAAATACACACCAATGCAGGAAATCAACAAAGCCAGAAGTTGGTTCTGTGAAAAGATTAATTAACTTGACAACATGTTTTCAGTATTAGTTAATAAATAAAGAAATTTCAAAGCTTTAATATCAGGTATCAAAATATGGAAATCAATATGACCATAAAGAGAAAAGGTGATATATGAAGATTTTATTGTCTTACATCAATAAATTTGACAGTTTAGATAAAATGAACAAATTCCTTAATAAAACATTTATCAAAAATGACAAAAGTAGGAAAATCTAAGTAACATGCAGTTCAAGAAAAATAAGCTATTACCCATTTAAAAATTAATCTGTTATTTTTAGCCTTTCAGATAGACTTCCTAATTAACTTATTCAAATATTTAAGTGAGAAATAACACTAATCTTAGATAAATTCTCGCACAGACTAACAATCATAGAAACGATTTCTGATTCATTTTACGAGACCAGTATAACATTGCTGCCGAAATTTGTGGCAAATGTTGTAAGTGCAATTATAGAGTTGCTTCCTGGACATAAAGGCAGAAATTTCTACATGATATACAAGCAAATGAAATCAAATAATATATGAAAACTTTCTCAATTGATTTAGAGGGTTTAGAGAAGGTGAAGGCATTGTTCAATGAATAAAGCAAAATACAGAACATTTTGTGTGTACTGTTCAAATATTATTTGAGAAAAATAATTATTTTTTAGTGAAATGGCCAAAAATGGAGAGGAGCATCTTAGAGAATGCATGTGTTTGAGAAACTCAAAAAGTGCAATTCTAAAATGTTTATTAAAGTATAAAACCTCTTACTGGTAAGACTAGTTTGAATTAAAAATCAAGAAGGTATTTATACAACTTGTTATTCAAAGTACATAATGACACTATAACATATATGGTAAAATAGAGTGGAAAGTTTATGTGTATTATTTAGAAGAAAGAGGCAAGAAAGTAGCCTGCAACATTAAGAAATTAATGTTCTATCTTTACTTTTTACCATCTAAAATGATGGAGGTGAAATAGACATAAACTAAGTTTAAAAGATAAAAATTGAGGGCTAACAAAGTAAAATGTAGAGTATTTTGTGATAATAGGGAGGAAAAAACTTCTTAAACAAGATTACAAGGAATCATATATTTTATATTTAGTTTTGACTATATGAATTTTAAGCAGTTCTTCAATGAAGAACACCGAAGTTAACAGATGGTTGGCAGGTGGGAAAAATGTCATATCAAAACAGACAAGGGATAAGAATCTGAAATATACTGAACTCATATAAGTTTTAAGAAAGTGACAGGAAGCCTAATAGATCACTACATAAATGATACAAAATGGAAATTGCAGTAAGAAAACCCTGTATGTCTAATGGAAGCACGATGAAGCGTGCAACCTCTCCAGTGGTCACAAAATGAGCAGGGTGGTGGGGAGTGAGGGGGGAAAATGGCCAACTGTAGTTGCATAATCAATAAAATAAAGAATTAAAAAAAAACAAGAAAACAATGAAGTGACAATTTACATCTGTCAGTTTGAAAGCCTTAGGAAAAAAGTATATCAAATGTTACTGAGGGGTAATAAAGTATAAAAATCCTTAAGCGCTGATGCTGAGAGTCAAAACAAGCAGGGCCAAGCTGAAGGACAGAGAGTACACACTCAGGAAGGCAGAGAATAGGAATACATGTCCCATGACCCACCACTCACTATTTTATGTTTATGGGCCAGGGACTGCTGCAGAGTGGGTGTCACAGTACTCGTGTTAGCAGGCGGTGAGAAACGACCTACGAGTCCATAAACAGAAATGTGGAAATAGAATATGTTGATATTTTTGACAGTGCTATATAACATTAAAAGTACTAAGGTATTTGTGCATAAAACAATGCAGAATGATATTAAAAGCAAGTGTAAAAAAGGATGTGTTTGACTAACTATAGAATTCATTTACATGAGGACCTATGCTATCTATTTTGTAAGAGTATGCAGACAGTAAGTGTCAGTGTCCATGGAGTAGTGAGAAAGAGAAAGTGTGCCATGAATTTGGGAGTGTGATTTTCTCTATTCAGTGCTGAACTCCTAAAAGGAAAAATAAAAAGGCAAACAGGAAATAGTGACAGGTAAACTGGATAAGAATTTTCTAAATAAACAGTAATTAGAGAGGAGATGTGTGTGTCAGCTGTGCATAGTATTGGTGACATGCAGTTCATGCAACTAGAAGACCAGATGTATCTAAGTTGGCAGACTCCAGCCAGCAGAGTCCGCCTGTTGCAACTGAAGACGGGAACAAATGCACGGGCTACAGCAATCCTGTGGAAAACGGGGGTGGCACAGCCACGCTCTCAAGAGGAGAGTGCCTCGACCCTTGCCTAGACCGGCTTTTATTGTTTTTCTTGGGTCTTATATCAAAGAAGGATTTATTGTCCATTACATAGAACATTATTGTCTGCATTTTAGGTACAATCAAGGAAATGAAAATAACACATGCAGAAGGAAAAGGCGGTGAGCTCCGTCTTTGGGAAAATTCACACAGGCTTTGGAAATTACCTTGAGGATAGACAATACACATCTATCGTTTCAGAGCAGGGTGAGGGAGTTTCAGCAAAAGCAAGCCATAATAGTCTGTATGCATTTTCTAGGCCTGATTCCCACGGGAAATCTCGGTTTGAATGTCTGGCTCCTGCCCGCCACATCATTTCTGTAGGTTTTCCATACAGACCTGAGTCACAGTTGCCAGGCCAAAACGAACCGGTCCCCTACCTCTAAGTGTCTGTTTACAGTGCTCATCAAGGAGGACACGCAAAGCCTGTGGTGCCGTTCGCAAGTGAGCCTCATGCGCCCTCAGTATCTGGCGCAGCAGCTGCCACCAGCAGTTGTGCGAAACTGTTTGCTCAGTAAAAATGATCTGTGATTGAATGTTCTCTACTTTTGGTTAGCCAGTTGGTATGGGAAAATGTGTTAAAAGCACTAAATTATCAGATTTTTTTTTTATTGTTGAAAGTAAACTGTTGCTTGGGCGGAAGAAAACCAGAAAAAGAAACAGAATGATGCTGCCTGGTCACAAATACCCTTCTATTCTCACCACAAGTCTGTGCTGTTACCTGTGGGGACAGAGCACAATGCCCAAGTGTGGCTGGCAACTGATCCCAAATTAAAAGCACTGTATTGTAACTTCTGGATGTGAAAGGTGTCACCTCTAGATTGTAACTCCAGGAGTTTAGTCTCAGCCTGAAAGTCAGTATTTTTCTCTTATTACTTAGCTCTGGACATTGACAGTGCATAGACTGCCAGTGAATAAAGAATGAGAGTAAAATAATGTGGTGTGAAAGCTTTCATATATTTCATATTGCCATTATAGAGCCCTTCTACCTCAAAGGTAAAATATGTCAACTGTCCGTCACATTGATGTTTTCAGATGCCTTTACTCTGACAGAGGCAGAAAGGTAATAAAGAAACGCTTTCCATTTAGACAGCAGATTAGGAACGCTTTATCACAGCCTCTCCTGTCTCCACGCTGTCACCTTGAAAGGAGCCTTGGAGATAACATGCAAAATGGGCATCAACAAATTGAGCTATACATGAAGTTTATTTTTTAAAAACCTGTAAAAATCATTTCAAAAACTCACATTTTACCACATTGTACGACATATAATGAGGTATGCCAAAATACATGTCTTAATATTACAATACCGTATTTGTATACATATATTGATAAAATTTCTATGTTTAAGGGATTGTGTATATCTGTCAAATTATGTTTTAAAATAAGAAAATATAAATAGTCAATCAGAGAAGACATTTGATCTGTAAAAGTCTGACTACAGAGGATCATAAACTAAAAAAAATAAAACAACAATTTAGCAAAATAAACAGCTCTTCAGTTACATGAGGGACAAGACCAGAATGGGGATAGTCAAAAGAATAAGCCTAGGAAATAAACTCAATACACTCAGAAGCAGAGTAAATTCTCACTGAGAAAGAATGGTTTCATGAAAAGAAATTTGTGTAAGTGTAGTGTTTCTTTAGTTACGAAGATTAGAAGATGTAGGCTACAGATTTTTTTGGTTTCACATCTCTGAGAAGCAAGAATATGGGTTCTCCTGGAGACCCTGTAGGGACGAAAATGCTCCATTGGTAATGATAGAACACCAGAAAATAGCCTGTATAAAGATTGTAGCCACGGTATTATACTAGACATGTAAACAAAGCCTTGCATATATATATGCACTAGAAATAATTGCTTGAAATGTTGAGTTTTCATGTCTCTTGTGAGCAAGCTCTATTGATCTATAGGCCTCATGCAATTCCTATGAAAAATCCAAAATTCTTTGCAAATATAGACAGGCTTATCCTAAAATTTGTACAGAAGGGTGAAGACTCTAGAATAGCTAAGCGATCTTAAAGAATAGAAAAATCACCCTACTAGATACTGTCCCACTCTGTAACTACAGTAATCAAGAGATAAACAGAGAACAATGGAACAGAATAGAGCACCTTACACAAACCCACACAGATATGCTCAAATGACTGTGAGGAAGCTACAAAGCAATTCCACGGAGAAAGGACATCCTATTCACAAATTGTGCCAGGGCAATTGGACATCCATAAGCATAAAAACAAACTTCTACTTAGGTGTCACACTGTGTACAAATTAGATCAATATAGATCATGGCTTAAATATTAACTGTACAATTATAAAATGTTAGGAAAAAAGCAAAGTATCTTTGGGATATGGGACTAGACAATATCAAATACATGATCTATAATAAAAACAATGCTAAATTTGATTTTATCAAAATTGGAAATGTTTGCCCTTTGAGAAGAATGATAGAAAAGCCACAGAGTGGGCTAATATGTATTACACTACATGTTTGATTAAAGTCTCGTATATATAATATATAAATAATTTTCAAAGCAATTAAACTATTGTTAAAAATAGACAAAATAAATGAAGAGCTATTCTATCAAAGAGGATATGCCAATGGAAAATTGCAAATGAAGAAACTTTTCAACATCATTATCTGCCAGAGCAATGCAAATTAAAGTCCCAGCAAGTGATGAACAGACATTCCTCAGAATGGGTTTGCAAAAAAGTGAAGGGAAAAGTGGGGTGGCGGGATGAGGGTCGCAAAGTGCCCGCAGAGCGTCATGTCCAGGACAGGCGTAAAAGCCATCATCTGGTGTCTCTGCCCTGTTCATGTGAGCTTTCACTTCAGAAAAATGATAGAGGTTTACATGTGTAACTCTGTGTTTGTGTGTGTTATAGAATATCCTCCTTGGTGTCTCCAATGCCTAATATGGACAATCTATCCAGTGCATTTAAGAAATAATGAGATCTTGATGAATTCAAATTATAAATAGTTTCTTGTCTCGTCTACTCAATGTTTGTCATTGTTATTGTCATTTTCTTCCTACATAGTACTTAATTGCACAGACTTTGGATTTAATGAGGTTTACATTTAAATGTTATTTCTACCAATTTTTAACTGTATTATTTATGTGATATCATTTACATGTTTTGAGTTTAATGTTTACATTCTTTAAAGTGTTAAATGATATAGTGCATACTGATACAGGTTGTAACAGGGCCTTGTTTCCTATGAACTGAATTAAGCATCTATTTTTATTATTATTACTTTCCATCAAAATCTCTCCTAACGACGCTGAGGAGAAAAACAAAGTGGTAATCAAGCTGCTAAGATCAAGAGTTATGCTGTTACAATTATGTTTATCTTAATTGGGACTGTACTTTTGAAAGCACAGAAATTATTTGACTAAATATACTCAGTGCCGTCACTAGCATAGTTGCTCCGCTTAGCCGATGGGTGACGTTGCTAAGGTTACTTTCAAAGCCATTAGTGTTGTGTAGAAAATGATACATTTATGTATTCTAGCACTATAACACTTGAAACAAAAATCATGTACCAAACATCTTCACAATAGCTACTTCAAAAAAAAAATTGGGCTTGTGGGAGAAACGCCAAGTCCTCGGTGATTTGAGAAAACTAGGTCAGATACGTTCCCTCGGTGATCACACACAGCTACAGTCAAGGGCTTTGTAAACCTTAACCCACTTGCATCTTTTTGTAAACTCAAATCACACTTGGAGGAAAGAAATTGATTCGCTTGGCTGTAAGTTACATGTATTTCCTCCATTAGTACTCATATCATGGACCTATGTATCATCTTAAGAAGGGTAAATATTAAACAAGCTTAATTGATATCTTTTTCCTGGAATGAAATAGTGTCTTTCGATATATGAACAGAGGAATTAAAAATATTATAGAGGCACAGGCACACAAGCAATGACCTATCATTTCTAGAGCCAAGCCAGGGATTAGGTTGAAGTCTGGAACCATCATTCTGAGATTCTACAGAGACTTTCAGTCTGAAATATTGAGTGTAAATGTAGGTTAGGGGCCTCATCTGGAAATTTCTCCTGTATCCTTTACTGGTGAGAAGATCATAGATTCAATAATAAACATGTCACAATTTTAATAGAGTTACAATGTAATTATATATTTAAAGGGAGATACTACTAGCATGAATGTTATATTACTGACCTCAGAAAACTATTACTACTAACCATCAAAACTTGAAATTGTATACTTATTTCTTGATTCATCAATTTTACTGATCAGCACGGGAGTTTTGACCTGCTCCGTTCCGACCTGGGCCGGTTCACCCCTCCTTAGGCAACCTGGTTCCCCCCCCCCCCTCCCGCTCCCGGGCGGTCACCATATTGATGCCGAACTTAGTGCGGACACCCGATCGGCATAGCGCACTGCAGCCCAGAACTCCTGGGCTCAAGCGATCCTCCTGCCTCAGCCTCCCGAGTAGCTGGGACTACAGGCGCGCGCCACCGCGCCCGGCTTGATTCATCAATTTTAAACAGTACTTTATGTCCTACCAAGTAATATGAAGGGTTCAATAAAATGTTAATTTCATTTATTTCTCTACTGAATCTTCCAATTTCTCCTGAACATTACATTACATATATATTGTCAGGGTTTATCATATTTACATTTTGGGTTTTTTTAATATCATCTCTAGAGCAAATCTAAATATTCCATTGCAATATAGAGGAAACTATTATAAATTAATTTTTATTCAAAATCAAGTGGTTTGGGGCCTGCAGATCAGTATTAACAGTGCTATTTTATTAATATTGTACAATGAAAAAAACTGTTCAAAATATTATAAGCAAAGAACTTTACTTTTGCAAACTTTATCAAATGCTCAAAATTATGCCGAGTTAGTGTGCTTTATATGTATATAAATATTTGTTCACAGATTATCTTTATTACTTTGAGAAAGAAAAAGATTACATCTCATCATCAGGAACATCCAGATTTTTACATCACATGCTCTGCTAAATAAAGTTTTTTTTCCTTGAATGTACCGCGGTTAACTCTCTACTTTCATTTTCATTTTGTTATATTATTTTCTTTTTCTTAATATATGGTATTCTAGTTTGTTCATCTTTCTCTTTATTCTGTTAAATTTCTTCCAGTCTCTAGAAATTTTTGATAACTCACTCATATTGTTAAATATATTACTCTTTTGACAGATATCAGTTGCTTGTGAAGGATTTCAAGTAATGTATATATGATATCATATATTATTTAACATATTATATGTATGTATGTTATATCTAACTAATGACACCTCTCAGAATTTCTCAAGTGCCAAAATAGAGAAAATCTGACACTGGAGTAAGGCGATTTACTGTTTTTTACTCTTAGGTATAATCTGTATCTTTCCCCACATACTAATAAGACATAAATATACTAGAGGAGTCAATCAGAAAGAACAAAACATAAACCAAAGAAATAAATCATGATATTATAGTATCTATATAGTATCAAATTGCTAAGCATTTGACTATCCTTGTTCAATAAGTAAATGCATACTTATATATGTATATTATTTAGGTGTCCCAAATATATGCATATTATTTATGTA